>SJXQ01012217.1:0-28109 GCA_006408695.1 Aepyceros melampus
CGATGTGTAGCAAAACGAATACAGTATTGTAAAGCAAAACAAACTAAAAAATAAAAATTAATTAAAGAAAAAAAAGAGGTATAAGACATTCCTTTCTTAAATCACTTTTCTTCTATACATTGTGAACATTATCAAGTATATTGATTTTGTTACAACAGAGTACTTTATCATCTGATGGAAATCCGCCATAATAAAATGTAAGAATCTATGGTGTCTGTCATGTAAATAGTTTTTCTAAGGTGTAACTTTTTTTTTTTTTTTGGTATGAATTACAATATGGTAGCCATGCCTCTAGAAGCAAAATAAAGTTACTTTATTCTGAAGTAAATTAGGAAACTCAAAATAATCCAGATCCAGGCAAGAGTTGTTGAAGCACTGGGCGGTGGAGGTCATGGATGGTACCAACATAGAATCTCCATGAGTCGCTGCATGTAAAGATTAATGAAGAGAAGGGTTTACATGACTGTGAATTACTTTTATCTGAGACAACTGGCCAAACAGCTTCACCTTTAACTGTGAAAGGAAATGCGTGAGCTCTGACGAGCTTACGGAGAACTTGGAAAGTTGAATTTTGGAGATGCCTCATGTAAGGTAAGTGTGTTTGTCTGGATCTCAAGAGAGGGGCTAACAGCACGCACAGGATTCCTCAGAGTGTAAAGATAGGAGGAAATTGTAATGTAAAGAGAAGACTGGATAAGAAAGAAGTCAGCTGAGAACACAACATACAATCTTTGAAGGAAAATTTCAAAGGAAAACCAGATACAAGTGTTATCATGGATTCAGAAAGGAGCAGAAACATTTCCAAAGGTGTGGACATCAAAACCATACCCCATCCTTCCATGCGGGTCTGAGGGCCTCGAAGCTAGGAGGGCAACAGTTACTTTGATAAGAGTGGTTTGAATAGTGTGGTCAAGAAAGAATTCAGATTTCCGGATGCTGAGGCAGGATGGAAGTGAGGATTGGGAGACGTGAGTGAGCGTCAAATGCCCTGTCACCACCGTTTCAAAAAGTCTGACTGTGGATGAAGGTTACGTAAATGAAACTCACTGTGGAAAGCTTTTGGGGGTTTATAGGGTAGGAGAGGAGAAGGCAATGGCACCCCACTCCAGTACTCTCGCCTGGAGAATCCTATGAATGGAGGAGCCTGGTGGGCTGCAGTCCATGGGGTCGCTAAGAGTCGGACACGACTGAGAGCGACTTCACTTTCACTTTCCTGCATTGGAGAAGGAGATGGCAACCCACTCCAGTGTTCTTGCCTGGAGAATCCCAGGGACGGGGGAGCCTGGTGGGCTGCCGTCTGTGGGGTTGCACAGAGTCGGACACGACTGAAGCGACAGCAGCAGCAGCATAGGAGAGAAATAACAATAAAAGAAGATTGCCTATTCAGTAATTACATGTATGAATAATGTATGAAGGACAAGTGACAAAGAAAACACACAGCGAATGAACTTCCAAGTGTAAAGATCAACAGAAAAGCATGCAAAGGTAGCAAGACATGACCGACTGTCCAACGTGCAGCCTGCACCAGATGTGCTGTGCATTTGGGTGTTATTGGTGTTGCTCCACTTCTCCACCTGAGTGCCCTTTGCATTTTTACCAGGCTGCAGGGATTTGGAGTCAGAGAAAAGGAGAGATAGCATTGTCTCTAGGGCTTGCAGATATTTGAGGATATCTGCAGGAATGGAAGACCACTGACAGTTTGACTCTTGTAAGCTCCCTGCATCAGAGAGAACAACAGCTCTGCTTCTCCAGGACTACCCTGTCTTGGGTCTGAGGATGAAAGACAAACCTAGAGATAAAGTCACTCATCCTAAATGGAAAAGCTCTTTCTCCACATGTGAATTCTGGAGCCCAGTGTGTAAAAAGTACTGTCTTTTTAAAATGTATTCTTGGTATTCCTCTCCTACACTTCTCCTCCCCATCACTGCCGTTACCGTTGAAGCCATGGGACCAATCAAGCTGGTATGTTTATTTTCTATTTTTTACTTTTGTTGGAGTGTAGTTGGTTTACAATGTTGTGTGAGTTTCAGGTGTATAGCAAAGTTGTCAGTTATCCATGTATACATATTCAACCTTTTTCGGATTCTCTTCCCATATAGGTTATTACTGAATATTGAGTAGAGTCCCTGTGCCATACGGTAGGTCCTTGTTGCTTATCATTTTATACGTAGCAGTGTGTGTGTGCTCATCCCAAGCTTCTAATTTACTCACACTCCACCCTGTCCCCCAGTTTTGGTGTGCTTAGACTTTCCAAAGCCGTGAACTTGTCCTGAGAACAGGTTTGTGAGCAAATTTCCCTTCCATGATTAAATGAAACCAGCGTTTCTTCTGACACCAAAGAACACAAGCTCTCTTCTTCCGAGATGGATCGATAAACATCATCCTCTGCCTTGGGTGGCACTCCTGGAGACTGCTCATCTGTACACAGACAGAAATCTCTGAATCTCAAAATGGATGACTCTGTACATTATTCCCCGTAAACAGAGAGAGCTGAATCACCTAGAGCTCACCCAGGTCCCGATCAGACACAATGATACATTCAGGAGGAACACGGCGGAAGCCAGCAGCATAGGTCATCACAGGCTTATTGAGCACACCTTAAGAACTACATTTGTAGTCTCTGGATCTTCCTAGACCATCGAAATGCTCTTTGCCCTTCCCTGCTGCTCATGAGCCTGGCAGGAATGTAGAGAACTTAAGGTATCCAGGGTGGATGTTCCTAAAATTCAATCAGATCGGCAGGGTGGGAGGGGAGCTTCATTCTGGTGAAGAGATATGAGGGCCTGAAACTGCAGCTTGACATTTCTGAAATCTACCTACATGTCTGAAGGCTGGGGCTGAAGTTCACTGGGCTTTGGATTATCTATCTTTAAGGTCATGAACAAGGAAACTAGGAGACTTATTCACGTGCAACTATGGTGTGATCTCAAAAATATTGGAGCTAACAATTGAGTAGCATTAAGAATTAAGGTGCACACTGCTCAAGAGGTTTGAGGGACACATGATGATGGGCTTGTTGATTTCAGCCTAATGGTTCTCACAAAGATAAACGCTTTTCAAATTTCTTCAAGTGCAGTGTGTCCAGTGTACCAATGTTGAATAAAGTACCTGCATATCCGTCTGCTCAGAAGGAAATGAAGCTGTCCCTGCCTGTAAAGGTCCCACCTTGTCCTTTATAAGGTGGCTCGGTTGTAAAGAATCAGCCTGTCAAGCAGGAGACACAAGAGATGTGGGTTCGATCCTTGGGTTGGGAAGATCCCCTGGAGAAGGAAACAGCCACCCACTGCAGTCTTCTTGCCTGAGAGACCCCATGGAGAGGGGAGCCTAGTGAGCTGCAGTCCATGTTTAGTCACAGCTGAATGACGAAACAGCAGCACAGCAACAGCTTTGATAGTCTGGAAGTGGTGTTCCTGTTGTTGAGAGAAGGTATGTGAAATCTGAATTGCAGTAACATTATTTTTAATAAAGTTTTTTTTTTAATGTGGACCATTTATCTTAAAGTCTTTATTGAATTTGTTACAATATTGCTTCTGCTTTATGGTTTGGTTTTTTGGCTGAGAGGCATGTGAGATCTTAGCTCCTCAGCCAGGGGTTGAACTCATGCCTCCTGCTCTGGAAGGTGAAATCTTTTTTTAGAATATTTTTAGCACATTTTTTAAATTTTAATTTTTAATTGGAAGGCAGTTACTTCATGGAAGCACCTTCATGGAATGATGGAACTTGTGGACACAGGGGAGAAGGGGACAGCAGCACTGACGTGTATATACTGCCAAGTAGAAAACAGACAGGCAGTGGGCGTCTCTGGTAGCTCAGATGGTAGAGAATCCGCCTGTGATGCAGGTGCCCCTGGTTTGATTCCTGAGTCAGGAAGATCCCCTGGAGAAGGGTTAGGCTACCCACACCAGTATATTTGGGCTTCCCTGGTGACTCAGACAGTAAAAAAAATTTGCCTGCAATATAGGAGACCTGGGTTCGATCCCTGGGTTGGGAAGATCCCCTGGAGAAGGGAAAGGCTACACACTCCAGTATTCTGGCCTGGAGAAGTCCATGGACAGAGAAGCCTGGCAGGCTACAGTCCATGGAGTCGCGAGAGTCTGAGACTGAGCAAGTGAGCATAGCACAGCACAGTGGGAAGCTGCTGTCTACCCAGGGAGCCCAGTCTGGGGCTCTGTGACCTAGAGGGGTGGGATGGAGGGGGAGGGAGACTCCAGAGAGAGGAGGTATACATATATATATGTATATTTGCTTTGTATGGCAGAAACCAACACAACTTTGGACAGTGAAGTCTTAACTTCTGGACTGCAGGGAATTCCCAGGATGATATTCTTGATCTGATTTTTTTTCTTGCTGCTGCTGCTGTCACTTCAGTTGTGTCTGACTCCCTGCAACCCCATAGATGGCAGCCCACCAGGCTCCCCCATCCCTGGGATTCTTCAGGCAAAACAACAACAACAACAAAAAACACTGGAGTGGGTTGCCATTTCCGTCCTCAATGCATAAAAGTGAAAAGTGAAAGTGAAGTCACCCAGGCGCGTCCGACTCCCGGCGACCCCATTGACTGCAGCCTATGAGGCTCCCCTGCCCATGGGATTTTCCAGGCAAGAGTACTGGAGTGGGGTGCCATTGCCTTCTCTGATGTTTTCTTCAGTTCAGTTCAGTCGCTCAGTCGTGTCTGACTCTTTGCGACCCCATGAATCGCAGCACACCAGGCCTCCCTGTCCATCACCAACTCCCGGAGTTCATTCAGACTCATGTCCATCGAGTCCGTGATGCCATCCAGCCATCTCATCCTCGGTCGTCCCCTTCTCCTCCTGCCCCCAATCCCTCCAGCATCAGGGTCTTTTCCAACGAGTCAACTCTTCGCATGAGGTGGCCAAAGTACTGGAGTTTCAGCTTTAGCATCATTCCTTCCAAAGAAATCCCAGGGTTGATCACCTTCAGAATGGACTGGTTGGATCTCCTTGCAGTCCAAGGGACTCTCAAGAGTCTTCTCCAACACCATAGTTCAAAAGCATCAATTCTTCAGTGCTCAGCTTTCTTCACAGTCCAACTCTCACATCCATACATGACCACAGGAAAAACCATAGCCTTGACTAGACGGACCTTAGTCGCAAAGTAATGTCTTTTGAATATGCTATCTAGGTTGGTCATAACTTATCTTCCAAGGAGTAAGCGTCTTTTAATTTCATGGCTGCAGTCACTATCTGCAGTGATTGTGGAGCCCCCAAACAATAAAGTCTGACACTGTTTCCACTGTTTCCCTGTCTATTTACCATGAAGGGATGGGTTTCAGAATGGACTGGTTGGATCTCCTTGCAGTCCAAGGGACTCTCAAGAGTCTTCTCCAACACCATAGTTCAAAAGCATCAATTCTTCAGTGCTCAGCTTTCTTCACAGTCCAACTCTCACATCCATACATGACCACAGGAAAAACCATAGCCTTGACTAGACGGACCTTAGTCAGCAAAGTAATGTCTTTTGAATATGCTATCTAGGTTGGTCATAACTTATCTTCCAAGGAGTAAGCGTCTTTTAATTTCATGGCTGCAGTCACTATCTGCAGTGATTGTGGAGCCCCCAAACAATAAAGTCTGACACTGTTTCCACTGTTTCCCTGTCTATTTACCATGAAGGGATGGGACCGGATACCATGATCTTCGTTTTCTGAATGTTGAGCTTTAAGCCAACTTTTTCACTCTCCTCTTTTACTCTCATCAAGAGGCTTTTTAGTTCCTCTTCACTTTCTGCCATAAGGGTGGTGTCATCTGCATATCTGAGGTTATTGATATTTCCCCCGGCAATCTTGATTCCAAGTGGCTGTATTTAGGGGAAAACTGGCCCTGGGCCAGCAGACAGACCCCCAAGCAGATCAGATCTTCCAGTACTGATGAGTGCATAGCATTCCAGCCACGATTTCCGACTCGATTCCACAGTGGTCCTATCCTCTGAGGATTTTGAAAAAGCCATTGTCACCCCAATCAGTGTTCCAGGAGTTGCCGACCAGCCAGTGGGGGTGCCGTTCTCCACTCCCCAGCCTAGGATGCGGATGGCGTGGCCTCCCATCATCTCTCTGGAGACATGCTGGTACACCCCAGACATATAGCAGGAAGTCCGAGTACACAGAGAAGGCCCCCTCGACTGGGCCGTTTTTGTAGATCTCTGCCATGATCTCCTTCTCGTTGCTGGAGACACTGTAGGAACTGCATCCAAAATTCCTGTCTTCTTTGTAGGACGGGCTGTAGCCAGGCTCGCAGGTCTTGCTGCACTTGGGGGTGTCCCCCTCACCGGTGCGCAGGGGCCAGGAGCCGTTCACATGGTGCTCACAGGGAGGGATGGAGTACGGTCTGCAACCTACATGCGAGTTATAGAGGCCCCCGGACACTAATCCTTTCTCTGTCCAGAAGTTCCAGGCTCCAGAGGGGAGCCGCCGTTACAGCCGTCCCCATGCTCGCTGCCACAGCAGGTCAGCATGTCCTCAGCAGACACCTTCACGTTGACACGCCCACTGCTGTCGATGCAGATGCGGTCAGAAATGGCTTCCACAGCCCCGAACGCCCAGCAGGAGCCGCAGGATCCCTGGTCTCTGATCTCTTTGATGGTCGGGCAGTTTGGCCACTGTTTCCGGGCATCGAAGCTTTCAGCAGAACCACATCTGCAGCAAATGCGTCTCTCTGGGGCAGCTTGGGCCTGCCCAGGATGGCGCCACACAGCTTCTTCAGGTAGCTCAGGTCCATGTTGTAGAAGTTGTGTCCAGCCTTCCAAGTGGTGTTTTGCTTGTTAATATAGTTGACCAGCTCATCGAACAGAGGTGGGAAATTCAGGCTGCTCTCATAGACACTGAGTAGACAGAACGCTGGATTCAAAAACACATCTATCTGAGAAGTGAGATGCCATTCTCTCTTTCTTTTAGAGTAACTATCCTAGTCATTAATTATTTCGCCTTACATACATGGCCTAGTAGGTCCCTGAATTATAAAATTCTCCAAATAGACCGAGTCTCTACTGACATTGGAGCAATGTGACTAGATTAGGGTTGCTCAGCTTAATCAACAGCCTCCAAACAACCTGGGATGAGGGCCAATCTCTTGCCTGGCTCTGCTAAGAAGTCAGTGATGTTCCTGGGCTGGTGTTGCAGCATCTGTAGGGCTTTAGCAGTAATTCCTCTTAAACAGAAAATGGGAAATCAAAGGTAGAAGGGAAAGGGGGATGAATAAGAGAAAAGGAAGGAAAAGCAGCACAGGGAAAGTGAGTTAGACCGAGTCTTACTGACATTGGAGCAATGTGACTAGATTAGGGTTGCTCAGCTTAATCAACAGCCTCCAAACAACCTGGGATGAGGGCCAATCTCTTGCCTGGCTCTGCTAAGAAGTCAGTGATGTTCCTGGGCTGGTGTTGCAGCATCTGTAGGGCTTTAGCAGTAATTCCTCTTAAACAGAAAATGGGAAATCAAAGGTAGAAGGGAAAGGGGGATGAATAAGAGAAAAGGAAGGAAAAGCAGCACAGGGAAAGTGAGTCAAGGACTTGGGTAGTGAAGGATGAAATGCTGTTAGAACACTTTATTTTTAAGGACCCAAATATATATGCTTTTTTTAATATCCTAAGAGTGAATATCTCATATTCCCTTTTATTTCTGTTTTCCCTTCTCTTGTCTTTTTCCTGAAATTGTTCTCTATATCAGAAGTGTTCTTTTGTTGTTACTAAAAGCCATAGTTCTAGAGATGAACAAAGCTTGGCAACTCTTCAGGGCAGAATCCAGCCAAATTATCTTCTTTTAGGCAAAGACACCTTTCACCCACATACAGGAACACTGTCCAGCAAAATCAACCTTTTCCCTCATAGGCAGGGTTATTTTTGCCTGAGTCCTGCCCCTGCCTCTACCTGGGATGACCCAAACCTTTCAGAACATGACAGAATACTCTGCCCCAAAGCCATCTATCAATCCCTCCCTTGGTATCTTCATGCGTGTAAAGTGTCAGCTTTCTTGTATTTTCACTTTCTTCTTTCAAAAGGCAAAAGACCATGAAAAAACCCTGTAAGCACTTTCTAAGTCATTTCCTGCCAAAAACATCTAATTCTATTTTGTTACTTGCTTAAATATTTTTCCTTCAATGTCTAGATATTTCCAGCAGGAAGGATGGTGTTTATTAGAGGGGAAATTTGGCAATAAGGGGGACCATGCAATTGGAGGAAACATACAGTCACCAATAGACCACATACATCTTCATGTATTTGTCTCTTATAAAATTTATCTCAAGCATAAATTTAGGACTTTAGATCAACAACAAGGTAGTGACTTTGAAAGCACTTTCCTTGCTTGACTGTGACATATAAAGTGAATACTGTAGATTTCAGACAATATTGAACAGAATCATAGATATTCTGTAGAGTCAGTCAGGAATAGCCAATGAGGGGACATTTGGATAGGATTTAACAACCACTTCCTTGCCATCCAGAAAGTGTCGATTTTTCCCTCTTTACAGATTTCCATGTAAGATTACATTTGAAGAAATGGCCCTGCTATATCAAGAATAATAGCAGTGTTTACTGAATGGAAACAAACAAATGAAGAACCTTTGAAGTTCACTGACCTTATAGATTAGTAAATCATATATCATAGATACAATGAGGACTTAAACTGAGGTTTAAAAAAAATCTCAATTTTCCAGAAGTAGGCCCTCAATTTGCGGAGAAGGAGAGGGTGACATAAACACACAAATTACTAGATGGCATGGTAGAGAGAAGAAGAAGATGTGATGCAAACACAGTACTACAGTGGATTGATGTAAAGCTAGGACCATCTGAGTGTGTCATAGGAGTGAAGCAAAAGGGATGGCTTTAGGATGGAGTTTAGAAAGGTTGATGGGATATTGATGTGGAAAAATAGAAAAATAATATATCTTTCAATTCATTTAGGATTGTCTTATGAAGTAAGGATCTCCAACATCCTAGATCAAGGCAACTCTGGTATTAATACATATAGCATTATAAAGTATCAGTGAATAATCAGGTCTGACAAAAACATGAGAAATGTTCATTTTTTACCGTAAATGTTGAATCTCTCATGATTATGCTCTCATGATATGCTGTATATATTATTGTAGGGTTAAAATGGAGAAATACTTGTATGGATTTTTATACATTAAGGAGAACATATATGTCAATTTGGAGAGTTTTTCTTTACTCTACAAAGCAACAGGAAACCGAGAACAGTTAGTCCAAGAGAACAGTATGTCCAGAATTAGAAAAGAGAAACTTTAATGTGGATTGAGGAGTTGTGGCTGTTGGGGCTGATAGAGAAAGAGAAGTGAGTGAAGAAGTGAAGTCGCTCAGTCGTGTCCGACTCTTTGCGACCCCATGGACTGTAACCTATCAGGCTTCTCTGTCCATGGGATTTACCAGGCAATAGCACTGGAGTGGATTGCCATTTCCTTCTCCAGCGGATCTTCCCGACCCAGGGATCGAACCCAGGTATCCCGCATTGTAGACAGACGCTTTACCGTCTGAGCCACCAGGGAAGTCACCAGAGAAAGAGAAAGAGACCAGAAAGAGCTGGGAATATTATGACACTAAAAATCAAAGAGGGCTCTGCCAAGTGAAAAGACACAAAGGATGTGAGAGATACAGGAAATGAAATAGACCTTGACCACATGCAAGGAATGAGACAGACATAAAAGTCAAAAATGGCATCCACAATATGTGACCAGCTGAGTCAATAAATGACTGAAAAGTCAGAGGGAAGGGGAGAGATAAATTAAGGTTTTATTCAAAAGCACCTGAGCTCTATTTTCCTGTATTTCATCATCTTAGTACCAGAAATCACCAAAAAATGTTAAGGCTCTCCAGCACATGATAGAAATAAGTACTCTGTGGAGCCTCTGCTAGACCCTATGCAATACCAGATCCAAAGCACAACTACCCAGTGATAGCAAGCAGTAAGTCGCTAGTCACTCTCAGCACTTAAATAAGACATACATTGTAAAGCATAGAGGATGAATGGAAATAAATTGGAAACAACTCATTCCTTTACAGAGGCAGCCTAAACAAATCCTAAAAGCTAAACAAAATAGAGGTAATTGTCTTCTTGATCATGTGTCCACTTTCTCCAAGAGTTTCTCATCCTTTTGCCTGAATCCTCCCTTGTTTGCTAACCCTTCATTGCCTTACTCTCAGCAGATGATCAGCTAATCACTAATCAAATAAATAATTAGACAGTGTTCACTCCTGTGATATTTGTATTGATGAACTCTTCAAACTGAAAAGCTTTCTAATCCCCTGAAAGTAAAACGCTAATACTGGAAGGACTCCTTCCCAGATTCTTTTCAAAACGGCAGTAGGCAGCAATTGCAAGTCTATCTACTTAGACATCTTCTGCTGTAATTATAACCTGTGTGGATGGTGAAGACAGGAGATGGATGAGGCACTGAAAAATGCCGAGAAAGAAATGCATGGACAAGTGGAAAAGACAGCACAAGCCTTAAACACCGATCTCTGCCTGCACACCATACCATGTGTGGTGGGAGCCTGGCGGGCCTAATCAGGGGTGGATCTTTCAAAAAACCTCTATATGAGCTGGCACTGAGAAGTCTGATTCAACTCAACTGCTTCAACATGATTCTTTGATTCTAAGACTCAAAGCCACTTGTCTCATTTAACTGTACTAAGTCAAAAATGGAATATACTTATGGCCTATTTGAACACTGCTAAGAGATTATAAAAGTTCTCATCGCAAGAACAAAACCGTAACTATTTCTAGTGATGGATGTTCACCAGACTTACTGCGGTGATCATTTTGCAATATATATCAAATAATTATGTTGTACACCTGAAACCAAATTAACATTATATGTCATTATTATCTGTATAATGATAGATACTGAAACTGAAATAGCATATTTGTCAATGTGACCTATGTATAATGATCATATAATCATTATGTTATATACATAACACATATGCATACCTTCAGTTAAGTTCAGTCACTCAGGCATATCCAGTTTGAGACCCCATGGACTGTAGCACATCAGCCTCCCATGTCCTCCACCATCTCCTGGAGCTTGCTCAAACTCATGTCCATCCAGTCGGTGATGCCATCCAACCGCCTCATCCTCTGCTATCTCCTTCTCCTCCTGCCATCAGTCTTTCCCAGCATCAGGGTCTTTTCCAATGAGTCAGTTCTTTGCATCACGTGGCCAAAGTATCGGAGCTTCAGTATCAGTCCTTTCAGTATTTAGGGCAGATTTCCTGTAGTATTGACTGGTTTGATCTCCTTGCAGTGCAAGGGGCTCTCATGAGTCTCCTCCAACAGCGCAGTTCAAAAGCATCCGTTCCTCAGTGCTGTTTCCTTATGATCCGCTCTCACATCCATACCAATGCTGGAAAAACCATAGCTTTGACTATATGGAATTTTATTTATATATATAAACATATGTGTACACACACCTACATAAGGAAAAGGTTTTGAAAATAATTATATTTTGGATAAAGAAAACAAATAAACTAGTATAATTTTTTTTTTCAAATGTGCACTTTGGCTATCATGTTGGGTCTAAAACCTTATCTTCAAATGTTGTTTATGTTTATGCTGATAAACAGAAATGTGTCTTCATCTTGTAACATTAACTGTAGTACAGCTTATTTACAATAGCTAATCGAAACCGGTTGGCCTGCCCAGTACTCTGCTATTGGTCATTTAACCAACTGATCATTGACTTAATTCCCCCCTGACTCAGAAACTCTTATAGGTGCTTAATTTACATCACTAAACAAAGCAGGCAGACAGCCTCATAGAACTGATATTCTAGCTGAGGGAAGACAGATAATCTGCAATAAACATGAATCCAAGTACATTATGTGGTATGTTAACAGGTGATCTGTACTATAGGAAAAGAAAGTAAAGTGGTATTCCTTTTCTGAATATCCAGTGAATCCCACTGGTTATTATCTGGAATTTAAAAAACCCTTTTACATGCAAAGAGTAATGGCTGAAATATCTACAAAATTATATCAAAAGCATTGAAATTCTTGCTTTTTTTCTTTTGTCAGTTTCTGAAAAATATAATTTCTAGATAAAATGGCAAGATATTTAAAGTATACATAACAATTTAAATAGGTATACATTATTAATGGATTCTCTCATTGATATAATTAACATATCTATTAATATCACCTCACATATTTACTTTTCAAGATCTTTTTGGTGAGGACCTTTTGGTTTTACTCTGTTACATGTGTGCTAATGACTTCAGTCATGTCCAACTCTGTGACCCCATGGACTATATAGATTGCCAGGCTCCTCTGTCCATGGGGATTCTCTAGGAAAGAATACCGGTTGCCATGCCCTCCTCAAGGAGATCTTCCTGACCCAGGGATTCAACAATGTCTCTTATGCATCCTGCACTGGCAGGAGGGGTCCTTACCACTAACACCACCTGGGAAGCCTCACAAATCTCAATAACACATTACAAACCATAGTCACTGGGTTACACATTAGATCCTCAGACCTTATTCATCATCTTACAGCTTAAAGTTTGTGCACTTTGACCAAATTCATTCTTAAATCATTGATTTCTCAGCACTTATTTTTACGTGACCTGTGACATGTTCTTGTATTTATGATTTTGGAGTCAGGAAAAGAGATGTCTCCCTCCTGTTATAAGCAGTTTAGCATTAGATCTTTGAGAGACCATCTTTATCTAGCAGCTCCATAGCCACCCCTATCATTGTCAGAAATCAAGATGATTTACACAGGTAAGGAAAATGAAGAAAACTGGCTTCCCTGGTGGCTCAGATGGTAGAGAATTGGCCTGCAATGTGGGAGACCTGGATTGCACCCCTGAGTCAGGGAAGATCCATGCAGAAGGGAATGCTTATCCATTCTAGTATTCTTGTCTGAAGAATCCTTTGGACACAGAAGCATAGTAGGCTAAAGTCCATGGGGATTACACATAGTCAGACATGCCTGAGCAACTAACACACAATGAACTTTAAGGATTTGGAAGCTGTATCAGAGCTAAGGATAGCTTAAAAGGAATAACAAAACTCTTTGAGAAAGGCAAGAACAGGGATACACGAACACTTTCAGGCCCACAGGACAAAGGAAGAGAATGGATATTGCAGTCTCTAAGAGTCTTGTACATAGCTGCAGCTAAAAGTGAGGGCCTCTGACCCGAGCTCTGGGTTTCAGTGGAGAAACTTGGCCACTTCACAGCAGGAAAGGAGTCAGGAAAGAATCAATCCACTAATCTCTTTCTCCACTGACTCACCAATCTCTTTTGTCCACCACTGGCCAAACTCAAGTAAAGTCAGAGTCCAGGAGAGCTAGAGGGATAAAGTCTGGTCTTCTCAGCCTCCAAAGTTTCATAACATAATAGAAAATGATGAACAGGGTTCCCAAGGGCATATGCTGCTGCTGCTAAGTTGCTTCAGTCGTGTCCAACTCTGTGTGACCCCATAGACGGCAGCCTACCAGGCTCCATCGTCCCTGGGGTTCTCCAGGAAAGAACACTGGAATGGGTTGCCGTTTCCTTCTCCAATTTGTGAAAGTGAAAAGTGAAAGCGAAGTCACTCAGTCATGTTAGACTCTTCACAACCCCATGGACCACAGCCTACCAGGCTCCTCCATCCATGGAATTCTCCAGGGAAGAGTACTGGAGTGGGTTGGCATTGCCTTCTCCTCAAGGGGCATATAAAGAATATCAAACACACCCACCATTTCTGTGTAGTAGATATGTTTTCTTTATCAAAGGAATCTAGCTGTAGTTATTTGCTAGATATTTAGAATGACTAGGTATGATTAACTTTAATGGGAGAAGTCAGTTTCTGATTTGACCTAGACTTGTGCATTTGTCACTGTTTCTGCTTTAATAATATTATTACTGGGACCCTAATTGACTGTATCCTTGATTCACTTAAACCCTTTGGAGAAATAGGTAATGTGACCAGACTTAGGAAGGGACCAGAAAGTATCAGGAGATATTTTTATACATTGTTGAATTCATTTGGTTGATTTGTATGTGTGAGAGTGAAAACTTTTAATTCTACATTTGAGAGACATTAGTCTGAAATTTTGCTTTTTTGAACTGCCTTTGTCTGATTTTGATATAGAGCAATAGTGGCCCCATCGAATTAGTTGGGAATGGTTTCCTACTCTTTCATTTTCTTGAAGACATTATGTCGAATTGATCTTCTTAATTTTTAAAATATTTGTTAGAATTAGCTGATCAGACTATCTTGGATTGATGATTTCTTTTTCAGAAGTTTTATGTCACAGTTTCAATCTCATTAAAGTTTATAGGAGTATTCAGATGATGTATCTATTTTTGCTTCAAGCATTTTGAGGTTATGTTGTTTGATGTATACATATTTAGGGTTATTATGTATTCCTGCTGGATTAACTCTTTTTTCCTTATATAATGTACTGTATTCCTTTGTCTTTGGAAATTTTCTTTTTCTTTTCTACTTTAATATTAACGCATGTTTTTATCCTTTTATTTTCCAAATATCCATGCCAGTATTGAATTTCTTGGGCTTTCCTGGTGGCTCAGACAGTAAGGAATCCACCTGCATTGCAAAGACCTGGGTTCAGTCCCTGGGTTGGGGAGATCCCTTGGAGGAGGACATGGGATTCCATATTCTTGCGTGGAGAATTCCATGGGCAGAGGAACCTGGTGGGCTACAGTCCATGGGGTCACAAAGAGTCAGGCACAGCTTAGCAACTTAACCACCACCTGGTGTTCCTTCACATTTATGCCTTGGGAGGAACAGCCCTACTCAAGCTGCCTTCTGACCTAGGTTGGAGGTCAGGAATGCTGGGCCTGACTTGTCTTCTCCTAGGTGCTGCTGTGTTGCTCTTCCATTCTTCTGGCCCTAAACTAGTTCACCTTCTTCTTGCCAAATATACAAGGTCCCCTTTAGTGGTATCTTCTTTTTTCCAGAACAAACAGAGGAGTGGGAACAAAAAGATCAAGGCCATCTTGTCTGAACCAGAAGCCCAAGGTGTGTTATATAACCTAGGGAAGAGATTTCATGGAAGGGAGTTGAGGAGGAAAGTGGAAAGGAGTCCACAGTAGGCTGGAGATGAAAGTCATGGAGTCCCCTTCTTTAGAAGTCATCAGAAGCTGAGAAAGTATTTTTTTCTATGTGATATGTATATTCAGCTCTGAGTGAGTACACTTTCTGTTTCAGCAAACTGTAAGTCTTCTGCATTTTTTCATTAATTTTTTTTTACAAATGAATATATACATAATGACATCCATATGACATTTTATTTATTCTTCTAGGCCATTGCTCTACTTTTATTATGACTTGAGATTTAAACCCTTGAAAAAAAGAAATCTATTGTAGAGTTTGGACTTTGTAACAGTAGATGAATTGATGGAATAACAAAAGAACTAAAGATTACTTAATTGAGCTCACAAAATTTTATATATGCATATGAAGAAGTTATTCACATATAATTCTATTCTTAGCCCCTTGTGGTATTCTGAGAACTTTGATTGAAGGTATATGTAAAAGAAATTACATTATTATGACAGTTAAATAACTGGTATAATTATGTGTGTACATTCAGAATCCATTAGCCCAGTGGCCATAAAGATGGGTGTCCTCATCCCCTGGGGAAGAAAATGTTACCATTTCCATTTCTATTTATTATTATCTCACTGACATTTACTTTATATTTTGTATGTATTTTAAATGTCATAATATATAAGGATAGCAATGCATATGTAATATTTTTACATAATATGATTAGGTCACTGACAGTGTATTGTGAAATGGAAAATACTTTGGAGATTATTTCTTCAGGAAACAGAAAATTATCAAAATTTGCTGCATAAAATGTTACTTAATTTGGGGGAGTTCACCAAAAATTTTTTATGAAACCAGTTCAACTGAAGATGCAGAATGTTCAGAACATCTATGTTTGCATGAGTTTGCATAGACCCTCAGAGATGGAAACATTTTTGAAGTTGGGAAGAAGACCTAGGTGGCTTATATGGTAAAGCGTCTGTCTACAATGCGGGAGACCTGAGTTCAGTCCCTGGATCAGGAAGTGTCCCTGGAGAAGGTAATGGCCACCCACTTCAGTATTCTTGCCTAGAAAATCCCATTTACAGAGAAGTCTATTGCAGGATACTGTCCATGCGGTCGCAAAGAGTCGGACACAAGTGAGCGACTTCACTTTCACTTTCTCTTTCAGAAGACCAAGAGACCTGACTGGACAGGGGAAAACTTGAATCTTGAATGCAAAAAAAGCATGTTTGCTCCCCTCGGTGTAAACCCAGAATGATTAAGTCACTTATCTAAACTTATAAAACTCGATGCAAAGGTAGCAATAGAAACCAGATTTCCTAGGTTTAAGTGAATCTTTACCAAATTACCCGGCAAATGGAAATATCTCCTATGCTCTGCAAAACCTGATTCTTATCTCTTTAACAGAACTGATCATATTAGACCTTGTATCACTGTTCAGTTTGCATAAGTTTTACCAGGTAAATTAAATTCCTTGAAGATTCAATCCTGGCATGTCTGTTCTCACTCTATATTCTCACATATGGCTAACTCTTTATCAATGCCATTTCTTCTGCCTGGAAGATCCTCTCTCTTTTACCTCATGACTTCCCTGACATCTTTCAGATCTCAGTAGAAACCACTTCCACAAAGCAACATTTCCTGACTCTGACACAACTCTGGTCTCCTTGTTATCTGGACATATGGCATTCTGTGCTGTTTCCTGTCGATATATGTCCCACGTGTGGTGCAACATTTAACTTTGAAATTTACCTCTTTCTGTTTTTCTGTTAAAATGTAAGTCCTAATTCACAAAGTCCACATGTGTGCTCTTCCCTGCTGTCCATTCTTTGCATCCAGCAGGCCTTCGTTAGTTGTTTGTTCAATGAAACACTTATTCGTGCAGAATAAAATTTCAATGAATTTTTGATGCTCACAGCATACAGTGAACTAAAATCATTGCGGTCTTTTATCCCCACCCAAACCCCCATACCCTGATTATTTGGACATAATTACAGAACTAGATGGAGAAGGCAATGGCATCCCACTCCAGTACTCTTGCCTGGAAAATTCCAAGGATGGAGGATCCTGAGGGGCTGCAGTCCATGGGGTCGCTAAGAGTCGGACACAACTGAGCAACTTCACTTTGATATTTCACTTTCATGCATTGGAGAAAGAATGGCAACCCACTCCAGTATTCTTGCCTGGAGAATCCCAAGGATAGGGGAGCCTGGTGGGCTGCTATCTATGGAGTTGCACAGGGTGGGATACGACTGAAGTGACTCAGCAGCAGCAGCAGCAGCAGCAGCACAGAACTAGAACTGTAGGGGCTTCCCTTGTGGCTCAGCTGGTAAAACCTGCCTGCAATGTGGGAGGTTGGGTTTGATCCCTGGGTTGGGAAGATTCCCTGGAGAAGGGAGAGGCTACTCACTCCAGTGTTCTGGCCTGGAAAATTCTATGAATTGTGTAGTCCAGGGGTCACAAAGAGTAGGACACAACTGAGAGACTTTCACTTTTACAGAACTGTGGATAGATTTGCTTTTAATTGTTGCCCTATTAATGGAAACCACTGGATGTTTGGTCTTTTATTTCACATACACTAGCCCTTGCAGCTCATGTGCTAAGATAAAGTGATAATCAAGTCACTGACTAAATGCTGAATAGGGCAGAATTAGAGACAGTGTTCTGAACCTGCCGCTTGAGTCTACTTTTTGCAATAGGATTCTCAACTTCACTAGAGGAGTTCAGTTTCTTAGCTGTACTCTCTGATCATGACAGATGAAAATACTTTAAGGAGAGTCTACAAATCAAATATTCTTACATTGTACACAAACACCTACTCTCTCTTCGAAGGAACAAAAGAAATTCACCTCCCTGATGAATTGTTACCTACTTATCCTAGACGAAAGTACCATCTTCCTCCTTATGGCTTCCTAATTTCATTCTTACCATTTTAATCTCACTGATCACATTCTGGAAGAAGCACAAGCCGGAATCAGATTTCCAGGAGAAATATCAATAACCTCAGAAATGAAGATGACACCACCCTTAAGGCAGAAAGTGAAGAAGAACTAAAAAAAGCCTCTTGATGAAAGTCAAAGTGGAGAGTGAAAAAGTTAGCTTAAAGCTCAACATTCAGAAAACGAAGATTATGGCATCTGGCCCCATCACTTCATGGGAAATAGATGGGGAAACAGTGGAAACAGTGTCAGACTTTATTTTTTGGTGCTCCAAAATCACTGCAGATGGTGACTGCAGCCATGAAATTAAAAGACGCTTACTCCTTGGAAGAAAAGTTATGACCAACCTAGATAGCATATTCAAAAGCAGAGATATTACTTTGCCGACTAAGGTCTGTCTAGTCAAGGCTATGGATTTTCCTGTGGTCATGTATGGATGTGAGAGTTGTACTGTGAAGAAGGCTGAGCGCCGAAGAATTGATGCTTTTGAACTGCGGTGTTGGAGAAGACTCTTGAGAGTCCCTTGGACTGCAAGGGATCCAACCAGTCCATTCTGAAGGAGATCAACCCTGGGATTTCTTTGAAAGGAATGATGCTAAAGCTGAAGCTCCAGTACTTTGGCCACCTCATGCGAAGAGTTGACTCACTGGAAAAGACTTTGATGCTGGGAAGGATTGGGGGCAGGAGGAGAAGGGGAGGACAGAGGATGAGATGGCCAGATGGCATCACTGACTCAATGGATGCGAGTCTGAGTGAACTCCGGGAGTTGGTGATAGACAGGAAGGCCTGGTGTGCTGTGATTCGTGGGGTCGAAAAGAGTTGGATATGACCGAGGAACTGAACTGAACTGACCACATTCTGTCTTATAATTAATTATCTGAACAACACCAATTCCCATTGCTTTAATTCAGTTCCCTTGGGTTTACAAAGGCTGCACCAACTACCCTGCACTTACTATTTACTGAATATCAACCATGGCAGAGACTGGTATTTTTCACAGACCAGCTTATTTGTTCCTTTTGAGGTAAATATTACAATTAAAAGCAAATACTCAGCCTCTGGTATTTTGAATAAACTGACAACTGGACAAAAGCTTAACCGATATTCCAGATGAAAGTTCTTCTTGTGTTATTTATTTATTTTTTCGTTCAGAAAGAACTTGCATTCTAGATAGCTTTCAGATGAACAGAAATGGGATTGATATGTTAACTGGAAAAAAACCACTGTTGCAGGAAACAAAACTAGACAATCATGCATCTTCTGTATATGTCTAAACTCATTTTATTGGGAACTGTGGGCTCAGATAGTAAAGAGTCTGTCTGCAGTACAGGAGACCTGGATTCCATCCCTAGTCAGGAAGATCCCTGGAAGAGGGCATGTCAAACCACTTTAATATTCTTGCCTAGAAAATCTCCAGGGACAGAGGAGCCTGGTGGGCTGCAGTCCCTAGAGTTGTCAGACCATAGAGTCATAAAGCGTTGGACTCAACTGAGCAACTATGCATAGCAAAATTCCTCAAGGTGACATTCTGACATTTAGAAACAGTTTTCTCTCAGTATGTGCTTAACTACAACTCCTGCTTTTCAATGAAAGACCAAAGATAAAAGTAGTATTCCATAACAATCAAGTAATTATTTTTTATCAAAGTATTTTTCTTAAAGCTAAGCTAGAGAAATACACTTGGAGAAGGCAATGGCAACCCACTCCAGTGCTGTTGCCTGGAAAATCTCATGGACGGAGGAGCCTGGAAGGCTGCAGTCCATGGGATCGCTGAGGGTCGGACACGACTGAGCGACTTCACTTTCACTTTTCACTTTCTTGCATTGGAGAAGGAAATGGCAACCCACTCCAGTGTTCTTGCCTGGAGATTCCCTGGGACGGGGTAGCTTGGTGGGCTGCCGTCTATGGGGTCGCACAGAGTCAGACACGACTGAAGTGACTTAGCAGCAGCAGCAGCAGAGAAATACACTGTGAGATAGAGCAGACAATTAGAGGTAGAAGAGATCCAAACATGGAAGCTGCACAACCAATCGATAGTTTTCTTTTCAGGAAAAAGAATAAAACCTCAGTTTGGGATCATGTTTTATACAGAGATTTGCATATTCTTTGGAAATATAAAGGATTTTCTACTCTAATTTCCTTATTTAGTTTAGAAAACCAAGGCCTAGAGAAGTAAAATAAGTTTTCTAAGTCAAAGAGCAGTTACATTAGGATTCTGATGAGAACCCAGTGACAGGCCTTAGGGTCCAGTTGCTTCATCTTTAGGCTGACAGGCTGGAGACTGGGGTACCAGTTAATGGTGCCGTCTTCAGGCTGAATTGCTTTTACTTTGGGAAACCTTTATCTTTGCTCTTAACACCTCAACTGATTGCATAAAATCCACGATCTATTGGTTTAAATGTTAATTACATCTAAGAGAATATCTTCCCAGGTGAGCATGTTAAAGAACTACAATTTGAAGGAAATGTACAGTTCTATGGAGTGTGTTACCACGTGCCACTGGAATTGAATATCCATGCTACCTGTTCCACATTCATGACCTAGGAAGGGAAAACAAGACTGACCATTTTTTTTTTCTTTTTTTCCCCACTTAACCATATCTAGTGTTTTAGTGCATACAGCCTGCTATTACAAAATACCAGAGGCTGGGTGGTTTGTAAACCACATTGTTTATCACAGTTCTGGAGGCTAGAAGTCCAAGATCAGGATGCCAGCATGGTTGAGTGAATGAGGGCCTCTTCCAGGTCATATCCCTATAGAGAAGGAATGAGCAAGTATTTCAGGCCTCTTTCACAAGAGCCCTAATCCCATTCATGTGGGCTCTACCCGCATGTGGGTTCTGATCTCATTATCTAATTATTTTCAAATGGTCCCACCAATCTAAAATCATCACTTTGGGGATTAGGTTTTCAACATATGAATTTTGGGAGAACACCAGCATTTAGACCATGGCACCCATCGAGGAGACTCTCTTGTCTAAGCTAACCCAGTGCCTCATCCACATTGAATGCTCTGTGGTGCTGATAGGACGCCAAGGACTAAGGAAGCTGAATAAGGACCAGCAGCCCCAGGTGGAGGGTGTGAGATGGCAAACTCCTTGATGGATTTCACAACAATATATGAGTGTCTCCAGGGTCTTCCTTAATTATCAGTCATTGAGTAATCCCACCCCTCCCCATATATGTTGCTATTTGAAATATGAGTTAATTACTGAGTTAGTAGACAAAAGAAAAGAGCCTTTGAGAGAGACAAATTTTATAGCGGAAGGTCCTCAGGACTTTATTTATTTCAGATAGCAATTACCAGTTTGGGGATCTCCAAGACCATTCTTGGGTTCCACAATCAGCTAAGACTCCAAGAACTCACTGAAAGCTGTTATATACATGATTATGTTTTATTGAAGATCTTTGATTTATTTTTAATTCTTTTTTTTTATTTTTAGTGCAGTATAATTGATTTACAATGCCATAAATGTCAGTTCTTCTTGAACAGTGAACACACTACACATATACATACATGCACTCTTGTTTAGATTCTTTTCCCATGCAGCATTTGGTAGTCGTAGGTGCTATACAATAGGTCCTTATTAGTTATCTATCTTAATATAGTACTGTGTACACATCCATCCCAATATCACAATTGATCCCTCCTCTCTTCCCCGTGAAACCATAAGATTACGTTCTACATCTTGACTCTCTTTCTATTTGTAAATAAGTTCATTTGTACAATCTTTTAATATTTCACATGTAAGTGTTATCATATGTATTTGTCTTTCTCTGACTTAACTTCACTTGGTATGACAATATCCAGGTCCATCCATATTGCTTCTGATAGCATTATTTTGTTCTTTCTTATGGCTGAGTAACATTACTTGTATATCTGCACCACATCTTCTTTGTCTATTTCTCTGCTGATGGACGTTTAGGTTGCTTCTGTGTTCTGGCTATTGTAAACAGTGCTGCAATGAACACTGCCGTGCTTAGTTGCTCAGTCGTGTCCAACTATTTGTGACCCCGAGTATTGTAGCCTGCCTGGTTCCTCTGTCAATGGGGATTGTCCCCATGGACAAGAATAGGCAAGAATATTGGAGAGGGTTGCCATCCCTTTTTCCAGGGGATCTTCCCAACCCAGGGATCAAACCCTGGTCTTCCACATTGTAGGCATATTCTTTACCATCTGAGCCACCTGGGAAGCCCTGATGAAGCAATGAACACTGAGGTGCATGTATCCTTTCAAATTATAGTTCTCTCCTGGTATATACCCAGAGGATTGCAGAGTTTTGAAAGATACAGATAAAAAAACTGCCCAGGAAAAAGGCATATAGGCCCAAGAAAGTGTGAAGCATGGAGCTTTTCCTCTTCCCAGGGTGTCATAGGCAGCTTTATGTTCCCAGCACCGATGTGCCGGCAGTGAGCACTTGCAGACATCGGAGCTCACTCCAGGCTCCGTGTCCAGAGCTTTTACTGGGGCTCCATATCGTAGGCATGATTGACACTCCATACAGCTGATCTCAGGCTCAAATCTCTCTAGAGGTGCAGCTGATACTGCATGACCAAACCCCCTATCCTAAATCACATTGTTCGTGTGGCCCAAAGTTTTTACTCTAAATCTCATTGTTTGCATCCGTATCAGGCTGCCCAAGACCCTCACATAAACAATAACACTTCTCTCAGTGTCAACCTTTGACACCTTTAGTCACCCTTTCCCAGAGGAAACAACCTAATGGGTAGAGAGGAGCTCCCAGGAAACAAGGGCAAAGTGCAGACTTCCCTTTGGATGAGGCTGAGCCCTTTACTACACAGCCGGGTAGCTGGATTTGCCTGAGAAGACTCCCCTGTTGTAACCCCACAATAAGAAAATGTGAAGAGACAAACATTGGTCAAGCATTTATCTTCTTCTGGTCTTTCTCTGAAATGTTTTTCTTGCATATCTTCATTAATTCTTATGCAGCTCCATGAAGTGGACTCTAGTTTGAATGGCATTATGGAGAGAAGTAAATTAAGGGTGGCCTAAAGATTCAGAGCTAGGACGTGGTGGAGTGGGAGTATGTACAAGGGCTACAGGACTCCAAGGTTTACTTAAAGCCACTATGTGGCGAAGATCCCAACATTTCTTTTTTTAGTATTTTTATTCATTTGTTTCTTAGTTGTAGCACATCTCGATCTTCCACCTCTGTTGTGGCATGTAGGATCTAGATCCGTGAGCAGGTTGGCAAAGTGCAGACTTCCCTTTGGATGAGGCTGAACCCTTTACTACACAGCCGGGTAGCTGGATTTGCCTGAGAAGACTCCCCTGTTGTAACCCCACACTAAGAAAATGTGAAGGGACAAACATTGGTCAAGCATTTATCTTCTTCTGGTCTTTCTCTGAAATGTTTTTCTTGCATATCTTCATTAATTCTTATGCAGCTCCATGAATTGGACTCTAGTTTGAATGGCATTATGGAGAGAAGTAAATTAAGGCTGGCCTAAAGATTCAGAGCTAGGGCGTGGTGGAGTGGGAGTATGTACAAGGGCTACAGGACTCCAAGGTTTACTTAAAGCCACTATGTGGCGAAGATGCCAACATTTCTTTTTTTATTATTTTTATTCATTTGTTTCTTAGTTGTAACACATCTCGATCTTCCACCTCTGTTGTGGCATGTAGGATCTAGATCCGTGAGCAGGGATTTAGCCCCAGGCCCCCTGCATTAGGAGCAGGGATCCTTAAGCACTGGACAATGGGGAAAGTTCCAACACCATTTCCATTTGGAGTAAATGTTTACATTCAGGTGCACAGGCAAAGAGGATTGTTGAATCAATATTGTCCAGTCCTTTCATTCTGTTCCACAATATATATAACCTAAGCAAGTTACAACATGAAACTCTTCTTGCAATCCATTTAAAAGAAATAAATAAAACACAGAAAGACATGATGACTTACTATAAGCTCATGATGCCATGAACAAAGAAGGCTTAGGCGACAGGAACATTTCAAATGGTCTCTTTGGCATCCCAGAAATCTGTACACACTGGGACATCATACAATAATAAGATTCCGGATAGTGAAAGGCATGCCTTTCTTTATCAAAGAGGGCCAGGGCAATTCTGAAATGGGAGGTGGGAAAGAAGACCAGTATTTAAGACTTCAAATACAAATGCTTTCTCAGAAAAATTTAGAAAAGAAAACATGAACGTTGAGAGTCTGAAAATTGTTTCCCTAAAATCTCTCTCCCTAAACATACATCATGGTAAACTTCATTTGCCCTAGAATACCTGCTTTGGTAACACACTCTGACTGATCCAGTATTTTAATGATTTTCTTAATTATGGGTGAAGCTTTCATGAACTTCCCATGTGACCAAAGGTGTTAATAACTGATAAGTCAATTGGAATGGGGCTCCTGAAAATGGAGTGGACAGATGAGAAACATAACCTGCAGTCTAAGTGAGGGGGGTTTGATACACAGTGGGAGAAAGGATTTTAACTTTTCTGAGGAATGGTGGTTGGTGAGATGTGGTCCTTCAGGTTCTATGTGGAGGAGCCCACTCTCTGCATTAATTGAGGACAGGGGAAAGGATGGAGTATAAGCTCTGGTGGCAAGACAGAAGTGTTTCAGCCCACAGCCCTTCATTATAGACAGAGCGAGCTCTCTGTAGGCAATGGTATCCAAAATAGGATTCCAGCAACAGCAATACAGATGACCAAGTGATGGAGGAGTAACACAGACCTGTTCTAAGCAACCCAAGGGGTTCTTAGTGTGAAAATATTGATGGCCTCCCCACCTCTTACTTCTTAGTTCTACTTTTGTCTGAGAGAAAAGTTCCTCCAAGAAGGATAGGAGTTTACATTCCCTCCAAGAAGTCAACTGGGGGGCCTAAGCCATGGCATTACTATTTGGATCTAGAGTCATTTTTCTAATCACACTGTGTCTCTCATCCCTCAAGTAGTGGACTTGGAAATAGCCTTTACAATTGTGATTTTAAAGAGATATTAAATACAGATGTTCTTCTATTTTACTGCCTGTAAATTTTAGAAACAGGTAATGTGAAATTTAACATTTAAAACTGCCTTACTCAGAGGACTATTTTACACTGATTAGAAAGTAAATTACCCTTAAATAAATTTGACCAAAATATTGTCAGAGCTTCATGGTACATATACTATGCAAATACTCCATAGCAGTGTTTTTAATAAAACAAAAAAGGCAGTAAATTGATACCATTATAATAGTTGATAAGTGAAAATCTAAGTTAATTAATCAATTGTACCATTCTTACAGAAAAACCAAACATATTCTAGTGTCAGGGGGATTTGCTTTGATTTGGTGCTGGTTTATCCCACTGGGTTGATGGTCTCTTGACCATCTGGTTTTTCTTTTTTGTTGCCTATGCTACTTAATATATCACAGTCCTTCAAATTTGTGGATTATATGGTCAAAAAAAAGCATGGACCTTCTCCTGGTTTGTTGTATGGGGGTAGTTTTTCAAACTTTTAGTTTAGGGGAGGAAATAGGCACCCCATTTCCATAACTGGAAACTTCCAACACCAGCAGGTGCAGCTCAGATAAGGTGGGATATAAACAAAACAACAACAAAAAAGGTTGATTCACAGCATGTTCCTTAAAGAAAGAGGTGTGTGTCCAGCTTCCTTTTTATTGACACTTACAATTAATACTTGAGTAAAGCTGTTTATAGTACCCATGGAGGGGTAAAGTAGGACAGGTTGGGAGAATACATCTGCAGTCAAGCATTAAGTCTCTGGGGATG
Source organism: Aepyceros melampus (assembly GCA_006408695.1). NCBI lineage: Eukaryota > Metazoa > Chordata > Mammalia > Artiodactyla > Bovidae > Aepyceros > Aepyceros melampus. The sequence goes on from SJXQ01012217.1 coordinate 25,717, forward strand.
GGAGAGTAGGAGGACTTCAGCTTTAGTTGAAAGAATTTGCCTTTGCTTCCAATTTCATGGCCTCCTTTAGCCATGACATAGAATAAACAGAAGATGGAACTTAAAAAATTAATAAAGAATGCAGAATGGTTTTGTTTCTGCAAATGCCTTGAACAATGCATATGTTTCTGTTTAATGCTGGATAAGCTCCAACTGATGTCTAGATCCTTGTCAAAATGTTTGCGTTTCCGTGGGATTTTTTTCTTTTCCCTAGTGGGCCATTCTGAAGCCATGGCTACAGCTCTGGACTTCAAAGTTGCTGCCAGCTTCATTAGAAAAGCCATTGTGTTGCCCCTCCCCTATCTCCATTCAAATTAAATCTTAATTCTTTAGTAATCATTTGGGGCCAGAAAATGATCAATCTTAGTACCAAAAAAACAGAACAAACTCAACAAAGAGTTGAAGGAAATTCACCAAAGCAACTACAAGGACAATAAATATTGAAAACAATAAGGATACTTTGCTCTTTGGGTATCATGTAAACAACAACAGCAAAATAACATTTTCTTTTTCAGCAGTTGTGGACATCTGATGTGAATGTGCAAGACCACTGGAGAAGAAGTCTTGAAAATAAAAAATGGCACTTTATACTACTTTGATTATTTTATTTAACTCAATAGGCCCATAGAAAGTAAAATACATATGCCATGAATTATAATATTATAATATTCATTGGAAGGATGCTGCCGAAACTGAAGCTCCAGTATTTTGCCCACCTGGTGTGTACAGCTGACTTATTGGAAAAGACCCTGATGCTGGGAAAGATTAAGGGCAAAAGGAGAAGAAGAGGACAGAGGATGAGATAGTTGGAAGGCATTACTGACTCAAAGGACATGAGTTTGAGCAAAGTCAGGGAGATAGTGAAGGACAGGGGAGCCTGGCATGCTGCAGTTTATGGCATGGCAAAGAGTTAGACAGGACTTAGCGACTGAACAACAACACAATGAATTATAAATATGTCAAGACAGTAAATAAATAAACTTGATTGATTTTTTCTTACATTTTTACTAGAAAGTTTAACCCATAATTAAAGGCACACAGTATGATGCCAGAGGCTGCAGAACAACTATAAAAGTAGGAAAGAAAAAAAAAAGCTTAGAGATAACACCTATTTAACTGAAAAGATGAATGAATTTTGTCAAAGTAAATAGTTGTGTTGGAGAAGACTCTTGAGAGTCCCTTAGACAGCAAGGGGATCCAACCAGTCCTTTCTAAAGGAGATCAGTCCTGGGTGTTCTTCAGAAGGAATGATGCTAAAGCTGAAACTCCAGTACTTTGGCCACCTCATGAGAAGAGTTGACTCACTGGAAAAGACTCTGATGCTGGGAAGAAATGGGGGCAGGGGGAGAAGGGGGCGACAGAGAATGAGATGGCTGGATGACATCACCGGCTTGATGGACGTTAGTTTGAGTGAACTCGGAATTGGTGATGGACAGGGAGGCCTGGCATGCTGCAATTCATGGGGTCGCAAAGAATCAGACCCAACTGAGTGACTGAACTGAACTGAAATGAAAAATGAAGTCTCTTATACCACTGTATAAGGATTTAATTTCTCCCTTTCTGATTTTTAAAATTCTTTATACCAATTTTTTCAACAACTGAGTAAAACACTCACTCCTTCCCAGCCTTCCCCAAGGAGTGCTGAAATTGAACCACAAAGATCTGGATTCTGGTCCTGGGTCTACCTGCTTCTGATGCTAGGTTATAAGTTAGTCTTTGCTGTTTAACAAATCACCCCAAAAACACAGTGCTTTAAGACAACAATCGCTGATCGGTGCATTGGTTCTGCCCTCTGGACTGGCTTGCTGGGACTGACTGATATAGAATAATCTCATCACATGTCTCAGGCCTTGTCTGGGCTTCCAAGAGGCCAGCCCAGGCCTCATCACCTCCAGAGAGATGGATTTCCAGCAGGAGGAAAGGGCAAATGCAATGCACAACACTTAGTAAGGATCTATGCACCACATTTGCTGGTGTTTGATTGGCCAAAGCAATTATATGAGTAAGCTTAGCCAGAGTACAAGGGGATGTATTGGGAATAACACAGGGAAGTGTAAATGATGGTGAGAGCAGGGGTCTTTATTATAACAATCTTCCAATTAACCCCTCAAGGACTCATTTTCTTCATCGCTAAATTGGAGAACATAAAAATTTGAATTTCTCTAAAAAATATTTTGGAAATTAAATGAGAAAATATATACCGAAGCTTTGAAATATGCAGAGAACTCCATAGTTATAAAATACTATCATATTTCTAAAGAAATCCTTGTTCTGGGTTGCTTTTTCCCCTCTAAGTATGATTATTATTTTTATTTAAGTTTTATATAATATGTCCCAACAAATTAAAAACATAT
>SJXQ01012217.1:28275-197979 GCA_006408695.1 Aepyceros melampus
TGTGGTGTTGGAGAAGACTCTTGAGAGTCCCTTGGACTGCAAGGAGATCCAACCAGTCCATTCTGAAGGAGATCAACCCTGGGATTTCTTTGGAAGGAATGATGCTAAAGCTGAAACTCCAGTACTTTGGCCACCTTATGCGAAGGGTTGACTCATTGGAAAAGACCCTGATGCTGGGAGGGATTGGGAGCAGGAGGAGAAGGGGACGACCGAGGATGAGATGGCTGGATGGCATCACTGACTCAATGGACGTGAGTCTTAGTGAACTCCGGGAGTTGGTGATGGACACGGAGGCCTGGCGTGCTGCGATTCATGGGGTCGCAAAGAATCGGACACGACTGAGCGACTGAACTGAACACTAAAGATTTTGAATCACTATTGATCCATTAAATTCTTCTATTTCATTTGTTTTTAAAAGATGGTACAGCTGCCTGCTTTTGCATTACCTTAATTATTCTAAATTATGCCCTGAGATTAAAATGTCTCTTTCTGAGAAGAGTGACTTTTTCCCTACCACACCCAATGTATCATCTTCTTCATTAAATTTCTTATAGCAATAAAAGTTCTAATTTTTAATTTCTCCAACCCACTGTCCCCAGGAAGTAGAAGCTTTATGGAAAAATGAGTACCCTGTCTTAATATGGTGTCCCCATATGGCTACTGTTCTTAAAGACCCAGCTGACCATTCTCTCCTACCAGGCAGAACTTTATCTAGGACACATTTTTACATTTTTTTGTGATTCTCTTCTTTTTCTCCAATTTCAACTTTAACCACCTTGTTTTCATTTTATTCCCCTATTGTGTCATTAGCCACAGGATTTCTTAGCAAACATGGGAGATTCAATGTAAATTTGAGTGATGCTCTATAATAAAGAGGAGAAGGCACTGGCAACTCACTCCAGTACTCCTGCCTGGAGAATCCCATGGCCGGAGGAGCCTGGTGGGCTGCAGTCCATGGGTTCACTAAGAGTTGGACACGACTGAGCGACTTCACTTTGACTTTTCACTTTCATGCATTGGAGAAGGAAATGGCAAACCCACTCCAGTGTTCTTGCCTGGAGAATCCCAGAGACGGCGGAGCCTGGTGGGTTGCCGTCTATGGGGTCGCACAGAGTCAGACACAACTGAAGCGACTTTGCAGCAGCAGTAGAAACAGCAGCTATGATAAAGAATACAGCTTTGAGATATAAATCTGAATCATTAAAAGAAACATGATAATTGTTTAAAAATAAGTTAGAATGTGGTTGTAAGGCTATATAATTCTTTAACCACGTTTATCTTGATGAAAAGTTTGAGTTAGGTATTTGATAGGCCTCAAATGTTTTATTTTCTTGGGCTCCATAATCATTGCAGATGGTAATGCAGGCATGAAATTAAAAGATGCTTGCTCCTTGGAAGAAAAGCTATGAAAAAACTAGACATGTATTAAAAAAGCAGAGATATCACTCTGCCAAAAAATGACTGTATATTCAAAGCTATGGTTTTTCTAGTAGTCATGTATGGATGTGAGTATTGTACCATAAAGAAGTCTGAGCTCTGAAGAACTGATGTCTTTGAACAGTGGTGCTAGAGAGGATTCTTGAGTCCCTTAGACTACCAGGAGAATAAACCAGTCAATCCTAAAGGAAGTCAACTTTGAATATTCAAAGGAAGTACTAATATTGAAGCTCCAATACCTTGGCCACTTGATATGAAGAGCTGACTCATTGTAAAAGACCCTGATGCTGGGAAAATTTGAGGGCAGGAAGGGAAAGGGGTGACGGAGGATGGGATGGTTGGATGGCATCACCGACTCGATGGACATGAGTTTTAGCAAACTCCAGGAGACAGTGAAGGACAGGGAAGCCTGGTGTGCTGCAGTCCATGACATCACAAATATCAGATATGACTTAGTGACTGAACAACAAGAACAACAAGGCCTCATGTGTGGATATGAAGTTTAATATTTATGAAATATAAAGAGTCTTACATTACACATATAGAATAACTTCAGTACATGTGTGTTGTAATAAAGGCTAATCACAGCACAATTAAAAGGCCAAATATAATCACAATTCTTTGATTTGCTGATACTACCAATTTCTAATTGTTGTTGCTGCTCAGTTGCTAAGTCATGTCTGAATCTTTTGGGACCTCCTCAGCTGTAGCCCATCAGGCTCCTCTGTCCATGGGATTTTCCAGAAAAAAATACTGGATTAGGTTGCCATTTCCTTCTGCAGGGGATCTTGCCTATAGAACCCAGTGCTCTCTCCCAAGGTCATGTGAGGAGGCTTGTCTCCAGGACAGACAGGAGTGGAGGGTTCGCTCCTAGGCTCATGTGTCCATGTGTCTGCCTGGAAGTCCACTCATAGGAAGGACACAGCTACAGGGAGCAAGTGAGACATGTGAGTCACAGGCTAGGGATCTTTTGCTGCTTTTGCCTGGCCCTCCCAAAGATAAGAGAGAGCTGATAGAATTCAGCATCCTTCCCCAAAACTGTGGCGCCCTTCCCCAAACCTGTGGAACTCTTCAGATTTTTAAATGTTTTTCTTTCTATAAACTCTTCCCCAACCTTGAGTCCTGTCCCCTTCCACTCCCAGGGAGCTCCTCCAAATCCTATTTCACTTGCTTTTTGACAATTCTTGTGACTTTCCCAGACAAATCAGCTCTTCTCTCCTTTGAGTTCCTGTGTTAGGTTTTACTTACATTCAAAGAAATGACTACAACTGGACTAATTATTTATTCACATATTTATCTGTTTCTCATGAAAAATTTGGGACCAGCAAGATTAAATTCAAACAATAAACCTTCATAAAATGTAACAAATATATATTTAATAAATGTATGTTGAACAAATGCTCAAAATATATTATTTATTTATAAGTTGGTTATCAAGGTCATTTCTCATGCCAAAATGCCTTAGGCTATTTTTCAGGATAATATTAAATTTTTATTAATGTAAAGGAGTAAAGTAGTAAACTCCAAATCAGTTAACTATTTTGCAAACATGAATAATTTCAAAAATTTCATCTATAAACACAAATTCTTAAGATAAAGGAATCCTTGAAAAATGTCAAGAGATTTACTTAACATTCACCTGTTTACTATGGATCCCCACTGTGGCAATTAATTATTTATTCACATATTTATCTGTTTCTCATGAAAAATTTGGGACCAGCAAGATTAAATTCAAACAATAAACCTTCATAAAATTTAACAAATATATATTTAATAAATGTATGTTGAACAAATGCTCAAAATATATTATTTATTTATAAGTTGGTTATCAAGGTCATTTCTCATGCCAAAATGCCTTAGGCTATTTTTCAGGATAATATTAAATTTTTATTAATGTAAAGGAGTAAAGTAGTAAACTCCAAATCAGTTAACTATTTTGCAAACATGAATAATTTCAAAAATTTCATCTATAAACACAAATTCTTAAGATAAAGGAATCCTTGAAAAATGTCAAGAGATTTACTTAACATTCACCTGTTTACTATGGATCCCCACTGTGGCAAAGGCCAGAAGGTTTATTAGGAAAGCCTGAGGAATCTTATTTTCTGTCATTCAAGGTCAAATGCCTGTTGGATAAATATTACAATCTAGACTTTCTGTCTTTCCCCTCCTATGTCAGGAAAATTTCACAAGTCATCACGTTATTCAGATATACATCTTCTTAGATTCTCATGCCAGTTAATACAGGTGAAATAGGAATATGAAGGACCATATAAAAACATAAGGTCAAAGTTTCCCTCTACTTTTTTTCCAAGATGTAGGTTATTTTTTCAATTGACATATAAGATCATACACGTTTTAGGTGTGCAATACAATGGTTTGATATGTGTATATATTGCAAAATTATTGTCACAGTAATTCTAGTGTTAATTTTCTAGTGTGACTCATCATCACACACTGCTTCAAATTTCTCTTGTGGTGAGGACTTACAATCTACTACTCTCTTAGCAACTTTCAAGTATACAATACACTCTTATTAACTATAGTCACCACGCTCTGTATTATATCCCCGTGACTCAGTCACAGCGGGAAATCTGTATCCACTTCACCCATTCTGGCTCCCCACCCAAACCCTGCCTCTGGAAACCACCAAACTGTTCTCTGTGTTTATGTTTTGTTGTTTGTGGTTATTGGCTTTTGAGTCCTCACTTAAGTGAGCTCATATAGCACTTGTCTTTCTCTGATTTACTTTGCATAGCATAATGCCCTCAAGGTTCCTTCATGCTATCACAGAGAGCAAGATTTCTCCATGGTAAGTCCATAACTAATACATTAGGATTACTTGCATAATCCTGAGGATAATGTTGGTTAGCTCTACACCCCACTCATCCCTCATGGTGAACAAACTGTTGATAGTGGTGTAATTCATGTAAGTTACCCTTTAATTGTTCCCTGTCTGTTTGCTTGACACCATTTTGCTACCTGGTCACCTGGACTTGACCCCCAGTGTCCAGTGAGAGAACAAGCATCATTGCACTTGGCTGTGAGGTGGGACATGGAACAGCTGCTACACTTTGGCAAGAACTATTATGATTATATAAAAATAAAACTGGAGTGAAGTAAATATAATTTTTACTAGAGAAACCATATAGTATATTAGTTTTTAAATCAAAAGTGCAATGCAGTGACTAAATTTTGTGGAATTTAATGCTTCACAATTGCTTGCTATTTCTTTCCTTGGCCATTTCAGTTCATGTGAAAAAATTATTTTAAGAAATGAGTATTTATCACTATTTATAAAAATATAAAACAAATCTATCGAAGATGCTATCCAAAATGGAAAAAAAAAAGAGGAGACCATTGTCACTTTATAATTGGCAAAGCAAAGAACATCACACTAATAAAACTTAATTAAATCATTAAATATTTAAAATGAATTCCTAACTCTTACTTATTTAATGGTTCCCTTTCATGTAGTTTAATCCCTATTATGAAGTCTATACATAAAGAAAATTCAAATGTAAAACCAATCTATTTAATGTATTCCTCTCAATCAAAAATTCCATTTCTTTTATCCTTCCTAAATTTAAATCATCTCAAAACACTGCATTTCAATTTATATTTTGCTCATATCAGAAAAATAAAATAGAGTTACAAATACATCACTTACAAAGTAGTTGCATCTTTAAGTATAACTCATTCATTTCACATATTTCATTTCATTTCACTAATAATGTGTAATAATATTGTTCAATTTATAATGAATGTCATATTTCTGGTAGATGAGATAATGGATATTTATGAACTCCATTTTTAACATCACTCATGACCAACTATATAGATACATATGTCTTCAATATCCTTCAGAACGTATTTCTAACAGTGAGAGATAGGAGTTTTACTTTGAATAAAAGGCAGAATTAGATACATAATTACCTTATTTAGTAAAAATACAATATATTTGCCATATTACTACATGGATTTGTAGTAATACATCTATGGAGAAGGCAATGGCAACCCACTCCAGTACTCTTGCCTGGCAAATCCCATGGATGAGAAGCCTGGTAAGCTGCAGTCCATGGGGTCTCTAGGAGTCGGACACGACTGAGCGACTTCACTTTGACTTTTCACTTTGATGTATTGGAAAAGGAAATGGCAACCCACTCCAGTGTTCTTGCCTGGAGAATCCCAGGGATGGGGGAGCCTGGTGGGCTGCCATCTATGGGATCACACAGAGTCGGACACGACTGAAGCGACTTAGCAGCAGCACATCTGTAAGATAAGCACTTCTCTTACATTATACTACATATATTAAAATTCAAAAAAAATCAACAAATACCATAAGTAATCAAACACATCACAAAATACACAAGCATATTCCTGGGTTGCTCTACCTGACCAAATAAGAGTGGCAGACTGAGCATTTCCTCATTTCTTGGTTTATTCCCTTGTGGCTCAGCTGGTAAGGAATCTGCCTGCAATGTGGGAGACTTGGGTTTGATCCCTGGGATAGAAAGATCCCCTGGAAGGGAAAGGCTACCCATTCCAGTATTCTGGCCTGGAGAATTCCATGGACTGTATAGCCCAAGGGTTGCAAACAGTCAGACACGACTGAGCGACGTTCACTTGCACTACACTAAAACTGGGCTTCCCAGGGGACTAGGTGATAAAGAATTCACCTGACAGTTCTGGGGATGCAGGTTCAGTCCTTGGGTCAAGAAGATTCTCCTGCAGTGGGAAATGGCAACCCACTCCGGTATTCTTGCCTGGAGAACCCCATGGCCAGAAGGAGCCTAGCAGCCTATAGTCCACACAGTCACAGTAGAGTTGGATAGGACTTCGTGACTAAGCATGCATGCACTGCTCTAATGCTAGCATTATTCTGCTTTAGCAAGAAAATGGAATTATAACCCTTACTAGACCCATAGTCTGGATAAGTAAGGAAATGTTTTCTCCCTTAAAAATTTTCAAATGCCCTATGAATGACAGAAAGGCTTTAGACTCCTCAGTCTGGAAGCCCAAACCCGAACTTTCTACTTTCAAGCCACTGATTTCACTTCTCTTTCATCTGACTATTGATTTCAATAGGAAGGATTACTAAAGAGAATGAGGGGTAAGGAGCACAATTTGAGGTGCCTTAAGAAGGTCTGGGGGATTGGACTCACTTTAAGTTCTTTAGGCAAAGTTCTTCATGTGCAAAGCAAAAAATGTTAAGAATTTTTTGTTTTTAAACTGGTGAAGTGGGAAAGATCTTCAATGACAGAAACAGGGCTGATGATAAAATAATGACAGATGTGTTTTGGACATATTAAGTTCAGTGAAATAGTTACATTAACTGACTAACTTGGTAATTAGTACAAGAGACTGAGCTTCATGATAGTAATGATGCTTAAGAAAGATATTTTACAAAAGATCAGTTCAGTTGATAGACAGCATTTAAATTATTCTGTATCAAACTAACAAGGCCTTACCTTGCCAAGATTCTTGGCACTTTTATATTCACTTAAAATACATTGGGAAAAAGCATAATAGTAATGGAAAAGCAACTAATTATAAGCAATTACAAGCCAAATTATGTTTATACCACAATTAGTGTTTGAGGTGGTTTAGTAGACTAAGTCTTCATTTCAATAAGCAACCATCAAATAATTGAATAGCTTGTAAAACACATAAATACCTCTTTTATCTTTATTCCAAGTATAACCACCACATTCTTTGAATTATTATTATAATAAAATGGGCAAGTCATTATCTTTTGTCCCAATCCCGTCTGAGTTGGATGCTTTTAAAAACATGGCAAGAGTAGCTGTATGTATCTACCTTCTGCACAAAACAGTTTCTTTCAACAGATTTGACACAGAAATATGAACAAATTCATGTTCTTCTAAGACAAATACTAACTACCCAGCAGGGAATTTAGAGTACACACTCAAACTACATCTTCTTCATTAAGTTTTTCATGCTTACAACATTGTCTTATTTCACTTGTAGTTGAATAAGTCTTTCTCTAAAGATAAGTCCTTTGTCTTGTGACAGTGCTGATTTTTATGTCAGGTTGGGTTTTTTTCTCCCATATTTCTAAGTAAAAGTCACAACTTTTGTTACCACAATTTTGCCACCTGGGGTCAAACTGACTACTACTTGATAACTTTTTCATTTTACTTGATCACTGAAATTAGATTCATGACTCTAAATCACGACTAATCATCACTCTGAATCCTTGTTAATTTCCACACAATTTCAGATATTTAATTTTTACCATTTTCTGTTGAATGACCATTCTTTAAATTCTGTAGTGCTTCACAATATTCAAGAGTTTCACATTGATGATTTCATATAATCCCCTCTCTTTCCTCTACCCATTTACGCCCCAATTTCAGATTCTTAATTAATAAAGCAGGTTCTAGAAACAGTTTTGCAGAATAAATTCCCACCAGTTGACCTAATTGAGCACGTTGTTGCCAGTGCTTCACGGCAGCTACTGAGCTCGGCCAACTCCGAGGCTTGGCGAGCCACATGGTGGGAGGTAGGTAGAGCCGGAGCCCTTCAAGGCTGGGCGCCACGTTGCTTTTCCCTTTTTGAATAGGGAGACAACGCTTCTGGCTATTGTGTAAATCGGCCGAGAACTGCGTTCATCCGCGCATCAGCTAAAGCGTGATCAGAATTAAAGCGCCTTCTAATCCGACCCTTTGGCAACATGTGCGTCACGGACTAATGTTGAGTTTTAATGCCTGGCTTCGTTCGCCTTGGGGAAGCACACTTAAGAGAATGGCCGAGTACCTCAGCAATATCGGAGAAGTGCACGGGATCAAAACGACCACGCCATCCCAGCAGTGGCCACAGCCCCCGCCGAACCCCGCCAACTCTCTAGAGGACCCACCCTTGTTCCCCGCTATAACCAGTTGCTTTACACAGCGCTACACAGCCTTCCCTCACTACGTCCCCGCTCTCCCACCCACTCCGCATTCGACCCCAGGCTCTTAGTCCCCAGTCGGACAACAGACCGCCGTCTCCCGCCCATCGGCCACCCCGGACCCTGAACCGCAACGCGGCTGGCTGCTCCTCGCGCTGGGAGCGGGCGGGCGGCCAGCCAGCCGCAACTGGGCGGCCGGTGATTGACAGGATGCTGGAGCAATCAGCTGCAAGGGCGGGACGTTGCGTCACTTCCTGTTCTTTTGGGTTCAGCCGGGGTATATAAATTCGCTGCTCACGCAGTGCTCTCGCTCCCACAGTATGGCCGGCGACATTAGCTAGCGCTCGCTCTACTCTCTCTAACGGGGAAACAGCGGACTACAAGAGACTGAGCTGTATCTGCCTCTATTTCCAACAGACTCACGTTCAACTTTTCGCTCACCCACACACACAAAGCCGGGAAAATTTTATTAATCCTTTTTTTAAAAAAAGTTAATATAAAAAGATGTGTATAAGAGGAAGCCCTTGGACTGCAAGGAGATCCAACCAGTCCATTCTGAAGGAGATCAACCCTGGGATTTCTTTGGAAGGAATGATGCTAAAACTGAAGCTCCAGTACTTTGGGCACCTTATGCGAAGAGTGACTCATTGGAAAAGACCCTGATGCTGGGAGGGATTGGGGGCAGGAGGAGAAGGGGACGACCGAGGATGAGATGGCTGGATGGCATCACAGACTCAATGGACGTGAGTCTGAGTGAACTCCGGGAGTTGGTGATGGACAGGGAGGCCTGGCGTACTGCGATTCATGGTGTCGCAAAGAGTCGGACACGACTGCACGACTGAACTGAACTGAACTGAGCTGTTGTTCCATGTCCAGTTCTAACTGTTGCTTCCTGACCTGCATACAGATTTCACAATCATCCAAATCTGCCAGTTCTCCGTGACATCTTTTCAATCTCTCCACGTGGCCTCCCCGTACTGGTCCCTCCCTCCAGCTTCTCTGACCCTCCCTACTGTCCCTGCAAGCAGCCTCCTCATCTCAACCTGGCTTAAGTGGGTATTCATTCCCTTCTCCAGGGATCTTCCTGACCCAGAGGTCAAACCCGGGTCTCCTGAATTTCAGGCAGATTCTTTACTCTCTAGCCACCAGGGAAACCCTGCCTCTCTCCTGGTTGTATTATATTAAGTTGGCCAAAGAAAGGGTTCATTCTGGTTTTTCTATATCATCTTACAAAAACCCAAATGAACTTTCTGGCCAATCCAATATTTTTAGTCTTTTGTTTTCTTGGTCTTCTCAGTACTCTGCAAAGAAAGCAGTACTGTGGTACTTGGTACAGTACTTGCAGAGAAAGCAACAGAAACCTTTCAGAGAAGGAGTCATGTCTCAGAGCATAACGATCTGCCTCAGTGAAGTTCCTCTCCAAATGTACCACTTCAGTTCAGTCGCTCAGTTGTGTCTGACTATTTGAGTCCCCATGGACTGCATGGACCACTTCAACCTGCTGCTTTACTTTTAAAATGAACAATTAAAATGCAAGAAGAGCCATACACAGTTTCTCCTTTTTTCATATGCCTAACAGGCACTGTAGTTATACCTAAGACCACAGTAGTTTAGATGTCTGGTGAAAAAAAATTCATGATTTGTGGATAATGTTAGACTGGGCTACCTGGCAGATATGTTAGGAACAAAATTCCTGCTTTCATATTCTTCCTCAATTTTTCTCTAACTTCACACCTCCTTCAACATTCACCATTTCTTAAGGATATAATCCAAATTTCTCAATGTGTCACATGAGTCCCCTGACAATCTGACCCTAAATTATTTTACATACCCCAACTACACGGCCAATGCTCCAGACAAGATGGACTATTAGGAACATTCAACTCTCAGCCACTCTCTGGAAGAGCTCACTCATTCAAAGCCATGCTTTTGACATGACATACCTACTGCTCTAAAACTGTCCATTATTCAGGCATCTCTCAGATTTCAGCAAATAAGCAGATATGCTTTATGCCTAAGGCACTGGAAGGTAAAGAAGCTTTATCACATAAACAGAAAAAAAAAAAGGTCAAAAGTGAAAGTTGTGAAATACTGAAGTGTTCAACTGTGTCATTTCATAACTTTAAAAGGACTTCATATGTTCCCTGGGGCTTCCCTTGTGGCTCAGATGGTAAAGTGTTTGCCTACAATGCAGGAGACCTGGGTTCGATCCCTGGGTCGGAAAGATCTCCTGGAAAAGGAAATGGCAACCCACTATAGTACTCCTGCCTGGAAAATTACATGGAGGAGCCTGGTAGGCTACAGTCCATGGGGTCACAAAGAGTTGGACATGACTGAGCGACTCCACTATCTTTCTTTCTTTTTCATATGCTCCAGTTTTAGAAAATGAAAACATTGATTAAAATGTACATTATTATCTGTTTGTTCTTTAAACATTTATATTGAGTTTTATAAAGGGATTATAACCTTTGAATCTGCTGTTAAAAAAGTGTTTTAGATGTTTATATTTTTATTGTATTATTCTGTTTCTGTCTCTTGTGAGGAAACTTACCACAGCAAAGGAAAAGGAAAGACTGATATCGTGACATAGTATGAGTTTATTGTCCAAGATTAACCATTTCAACATATCACTATTATATTTATTATCTAACAGTATCATTTCAATCAAGTATATTCTCATCTTACCTGATAGCTCAGTNGGAAACTTACCACAGCAAAGGAAAAGGAAAGACTGATATCGTGACATAGTATGAGTTTATTGTCCAAGATTAACCATTTCAACATATCACTATTATATTTATTATCTAACAGTATCATTTCAATAAAGTATATTCTCATCTTACCTGATAGCTCAGTTGGTAAAGAATCCACCTGCAATGCAGGAGACCCTGGTTCAATTCCTGGGTCAGGAAGATCTGCTGGAGAAAGGATAGGCTACCCAATCCAGTGTTCTGGCCTGAAGAATTCCATGGACGGTATGGTCCATTGACATGTATAATCCATAGACATGTATATTCCATCAGGTTGCAAAGAGTCGGACATGGCTGAGTGACTTTCACTTTCACTGAGATATCAACATTTGATCCGAGCTTCTTAAATGTATTAGAAGTTTCTATATCATGGGTAGGGATACTAAGAAAGCTTGGTTATAGTGACTGTCATAAAAAATGATAAATGCATTTGTAAGCACTGTTATTGAGTTGCCAAGTTGTGTCTGACTCTGTGACCCCATGGAAGGTTTGTGCTTATCTCCAGAAGTATCCTTCAAGTAACTGACTGGGCTATACTATCATTTAAACAAAAAGGCTCATCAGCCAAACTTTAAATAGTACACTCTCTAGGTCAAAGAAGGCATAAGCTCCTAAGATGTGGGATCAAAAGGAAAAAAGGATCAGTTCTTGAAATCTCAAATAGTTTTTCAAGATTGAAAAATCTGTTTTAATTTCCTTTCATTCACTTAGAGTTTTACATTTCAAAATAAATTTAAAGCTCCTGCATTTGTTATCTTGGACTACTATAACAGAATACCATAGACTCAGTGAATTAAACAAGAGAAATATATTTCTATTTGTTAATGTAGTGTATTACCTTGATTGATTTGCAGATATTGAAGAATCCTTGCATCCCTGGGATAAAGCCCACTTGGTCATGGTGTATGATCTTTTTAATGTGTTGTTGGATTCTTATTGCTAGAATTTTGTTAAGGATTTTTGCATCTATGTTCATCAGTGATATTGGCCTGTGGTTTTCTTTTTTTGTGGCATCTCTGTCAGGTTTTGGTATTAGGGTGATGGTGGCCTCATAGAATGAGTTTGGAAGTTTACCTTCCTCTGCAATTTTCTGGAAGAGTTTGAGTAGGATAGGTGTTAGCTCTTCTTGAAATTTTTGGTAGAATTCAGCTGTGAAGCTGTCTGGACCTGGGCTTTTTGTTGCTGGAAGATTTCTGATTACAGTTTCAATTTCTGTGCTTGTGATGGATCTGTTAAGATTTTTTATTTCTTCCTGGTTCAGTTTTGGAAAGTTGTACTTTTCTAAGAATTTGTCCATTTCTTCCACGTTGTCCATTTTATTGGCATATAATTGTTGATAGTAGTCTCTTATGATCCTTTGTATTTCTGTGTTGTCTGTTGTGATCTCTCCATTTTCATTTCTAATTTTATTGATTTGATTTTTCTCCCTTTGTTTCTTGATGAGTCTGGCTAATGGTTTGTCAATTTTATTTATCCTTTCAAAGAACCAGCTTTTGGCTTTGTTGATTTTTGCTATGGTCTCTTTTGTTTCTTTTGCATTTATTTCTGCCCTAATTTTTAAGATTTCTTTCCTTCTACTAAAATTTTATTGACTTGATTTTTCTCCCTTTATTTCTTGATGAGTCTGGCTAATGGTTTGTCAATTTTATTTATCCTTTCAAAGAACCAGCTTTTGGCTTTGTTGATTTTTGCTATGGTCTCTTTTGTTTCTTTTGCATTTATTTCTGCCCTAATTTTTAAGATGTTTTTCCTTCTACTAACCCTGGGGTTCTTAATTTCTTCCTTTCTAGCTGCTTTAGGTGTAGCATTAGGTTATTTATTTGACTTTTTTCTTGTTTCTTGAGGTATGCCTCTATTGCTATGAACTTTCCCCTTAGCACTGCTTTTACAGTGTCCCACAGGTTTGGGGTTGTTGTGTTTTCATTTTTATTCATTTCTATGCATATTTTGATTTCTTCTGTGATTTGTTGGTTATTCAGCAGCATGTTGTTCAGCCTCCATATGTTGGAATTTGTAATAGTTTCTCCTGTAATTGAGATCTCACCTTACTGAATTGTGGTCAGAAAAGATGCTTGGAAGGATTTTAATTTTTTTGAATTTACCAAGGCTTGATTTATGGCCCAGGATGTGATCTATCCTGGAGAAGGTTCCGTGAGCACTTGAGAAAAAGGTGAAATTCTTTGTTTTGGAGTGAAATGTCCTATAGATATCTACTAGGTCTAACTGGTCTATTGTATCATTTAAAGTTTGTGTTTCCTTGTTAATTTTCTGTTTAGTTGATCTATCCATAGGTGTGAATTGGGTATTAAAGTCTCCCACTATTATTGTGCTATTGTTCATTTCCCCTTTCATACTTGTTAGCATTTGTCTTACATATTGCGGTGCTCCTATGTTGGTTGCATATATATTTATAATTGTTATATCTTCTTCTTGGACTGATCCTTTGATCATTATGTAGTGGCCTTCTTTGTCTCTTTTCACAGTCTTTGTTTTAAAGTTTATTTTATCTGATATGAATATTGCTGCTCTTGCTTTCTTTTCATCTCTATTTGTGTGAAATATCTTTTCCAGCCCTTCACTTTCAGTCTGTATGTGTCTCTTGTTTCAAGGTGGGTCTCTTGTAAACAACATATAAAGGGGTTTTGTTTTTATATCCATTCAGCCAGTCTTTGTCTTTTGGTTGGGGCATCAACGGATTTACATTTAAGGTAATTATTGATAAGTATAGATCCCATTGCCATTTACTTTGTTGTTTTGGATTCGAGTTTATATACCCTTTCTGTGTTTCCTGTTTAGAGAAGATCCTTTATCATTTGTTGGAGAGCTTATTTGGTGGTGCTGAATTCTCTCAGATTTTGCTTGTCTGTAAAGCTTTTGGTTTCTCTTTCATATTTGAATGAGATCCTTGCTGGGTACAGTAATCTGGGCTGCAGGTTATTTTCTTTCAGCACTTTAAGTATGTCCTGCCATTCCCTCCTGGTCTGAAGAGTTTCTATTGAAAGTTCAGCTGTTATCCTTATGGGAATTCCCTTGTGTGTTATTTGTTGTTTTTCCCTTGCTGCTTTTAATATTTGTTCTTTGAGTTTGATCTTTGTTAATTTGATTAATATGTGTCTTGGGGTGTTTCACCTTGGGTTTATCCTGTTTGGGACTCTCTGGGTTTCTTAGACTTGGGTGATTATTTCCTTCAGCATTTTGGGGGAGTTTTCAACTATTATCTCAAGTATTTTTTCATGGTCTTTCTTTTTGTCTTCTTCTTCTGGGACTCCTATGATTCGAATGTTGGGGTGTTTAACATTGTCCCAGAGGTCTCTGAGATTGTCCTCATTTCTTTTAATTCATTTTTTCTTTTTACCTCTCTGATTCATTTATTTCTACCATTCTATCTTCTACCTCACTTATCCTATCTTCTGCCTCCATTATTCTACTGTTGGTTCCCTGCAGAGTGCTTTTGATCTAATTTATTGCATTAATCATTATATATTGACTCTTTTTTATTTCTTCTAGGTCTTTGTTAAACCTTTCTTGCATCTTCTCAATCCTTGTCTCCAGGATATTTATCTGTAACTCCATTTTGATTTCAAGATATTGGATCATTTTCACTATCATTATTTGGAATTCTTTATCAGGTAGATTCCCTATCTCTTCCTCTTTTGTTTGGTTTTGTGGGCATTTATCCTGTTCCTTTACCTGCTGGGTATTTCTCTGCCCTTCATCTGTTTATATTGCTGTGTTTGGGGTGGCCTTTTTGTATTCTGGCATTTGTGGGGTTCTCTTTATTGTGGAGTTTACTTTATTGGGGGTGGGGTTGGACAGATGGCTTGTCATGTTTTCCTGGTTAGGGAAGCTTATGTCCGTGTTCTGGTGGGTGGAGCTGGATTTCTTCTCTCTGGAGTGCAAAAAAGTGTCCAGTAATGAGTTATGAGATGTCAGTGGGTTTGGAGTGACTTTGGGCAGCCTCTATATTGAAGCTTAGGGCTAGGTTCCTGTGTTGCTGGAGAATTTGCGTAGTATGTCTTGCTCTGGAGGTGGTTGGCCCTTGGGCAGAGCTTGGTTTCAGTGTAGGTATGGAGGCTTCTGGATGAGCTCTTGTCTATTAATGTTCCCTGAGTCAGGAGTTCTCTGGTGGACTCAGGATTTGGACTTAAGCCTCCTGCCTCTGGTTTTCAGTCTTATTCTTACAGTAGCCTGAAGACTTCTCCATCTATACAGCATCAATGATAAAACATCGAGGTTAAAGATGAAAAGTTTCTCCACAGTGAGGGACCCCCAGAGATGTTCAGAGTTACATGGAAAGAAGAGGGAGGAGGGAAATAGAGGTGACCAGGAGGAGAAGAGGGAGAAATCAAAGGAGGAGAGAGCAAGCTAGCTAGTAATCACTTCCTTGTGTGCTCTCCGCAGTCTGGACTGCTCAGAGATGTTCACATAGTTTTACAGAGAAGAGAAGAGAAGAGGGAGGAAGGAGACAGAGGTGGCCCGGAGGATAAAAGAGGGAATCAAAAGGAGAGAGACAGATCCAGGAATTAATCAGTTCCCTAAGTGTTCTCCACAGTCCGGAACACACAAAGAGATTCACAGAGTTGGGTAGAGAAGAGAAGGGGGAGGGAGGAGATAGATTCGACCTGGTGGAGAAAAAGGCGAGTCCAAAGAGGGAGAGAGCAGTCAATAAGAACTAAATAGACACTTCTCCAAAGAGACATACGAATGGCTAACAAACACATGAAAAGATGCTCAACATCACTCATTATCAGAGAAATGCAAATCAAAACCACAATGAGGTACTATTTCACATCAGTCAGAATGGCTGCGATCCAAAAGTCTACAAGCAATAAATGCTGGAGAGAGTGCAGAGAAAAGGGAACCCTCTTACACTGTTGGTGGGAATGCAAACTGGTACAGCCACTATGGAAAACAGTGTGGAGATTCCTTAAAAAACTGGAAATAGAACTGCCTTATGATCCAGCAATCCCACTGCTGGGCATACACACCGAGGAAACCAGAATTGAAACAGACACATGTACCCCATTGTTCATCACAGCACTGTTTATCATAGCCAGGACATGGAAGCAACCTAGATGTCCATCAGCAGATGAGTGGAGAATAAAGCTGTGGTACATATACACAATGGAGTATTACTCAGCCATTAAAAAGAATACATTTGAATCAGTTCTAATGAAGTGGATGAAACTGGAGCCATTTATACAGAGTGAAGTAAGCCAGAAAGAAAAACACCAATACAGTATACTAATGCATATATATGGAATTTAGAATCATGGTAATGATAACCCTGTATGCGAGACAGCAAAAGAGACACAGATGTATAGCACAGTCTTTTGGACTCTGTGGGAGAGGGAGAGGGTGGGATGCTTTGGGAGAATGGCATTGAAACATGTATAATATCATATAAGAAATGAATTGCCAGTCTAAGTTCATGCAGGATACAGGATGCTTGTGGCTGGTGCACTGGGATGACCCAGAGGGATGGTATGGGGAGGGAGGAGGGAAGGGGGTTCAGGATTGGGAACACATGTACACCCATGGCAGATTCATGGGTGTACATGGATTCATTTGATGCACATGATTCATTTGATGTATGGCAAAACCAATACAATATTTTAAAGTAAAAAAATAATAATAAAGAAATGCCTTATGATCCAGCGATCCCACTGCTGGGCATCCACACCAAGGAAACCAGAATTGAAAGAGACACGTGTACCATTTTAAGCATTACTTTACTAGTGTGTGAGATGAGTGCAATTGTGCGGTAGTTTGAGCATTCTTTGGCATTGCCTTTCTTTGGGATTGGGATGAAAACTGACCTTTTCCAGTCAGTCCTGTGGCCACTGCTGAGTTTTCCAAATTTGCTGGCATGTTGAGTGCAGCACTTTCATAGCATCATCTTTCAGGATTTGAAATAGCCCAACTGGTATTCCATCACCTCCACTAGCTTTGTTCGTAGTAATGATTCCTAAGGCCCACTTGACTTTGCATTCCAGGATGTCTGGCTCTAGGTGAGTGATCACACCATAGTGATTATCTGGGCCATGAAGATCTTTTTTGTACAGTTCTGTGTATTCTTGCCACTTCTTCTGTTAGGTCCATTCCATTTCTGTCCTTATTGACCCCATCTTTGCATGAAATCTTGGTATCTCTAATTGGTATCTCTAATTTTCTTGAAGACATCTCTAGTCTTTCCCATTCTATTGTTTTCCTCTATTTCTTTGCATTGATTGCTGAGAAAGGCTTTCTTATCTCTCCTTGCTATTCTTTGGAACTCTGCTTTCAAATGAGTATATCTTTCCTTTTCTCTTTTGCTTTCCACTTCCCTTCTTTTCACAGCTATTTGTAAGGTGTCCTCAGACAGCCATTTTGCTTTTTGCATTTCTTTTTCTTGGGGATGATCTTGATTCCTGTCTCCTGTACAATGTCACGAACCTCCATTCATAATTCATCAGGCACTCTGTCTATCAGATTTAGTCCCTTAAATCTATTTCTCACTTCCACTGTATAATCATAAGGGATTTGATTTAGGTCATACCTGAATGGTCTAGTGGTTTTCCCTACTTTCTTCAATTTAAGTCTAAATTTAGCAATAAGGAGTTCATGATCTGAGCCACAGTCAGCTCCTGGTCTTGTTTTTGCTGACTGTATAGAGCTTCTCCATCTTTGGCTGCAAAGAATGTAATCAATCTGATATCAATGTTGACCATCTGGTGATGTCCATGTGTAGAGTCTTCTCTTGTGTTGTTGGAAGAGGATGTTTGTTATGACCAAATGCATTCTCTTGGTAGAACTCTATTAGCCTTTATATACATATATGTATATATAGACATATATGTATTGATATACAATACATATATGTCTATATATATATAAACAATTACATATATATATCATATATTACAATATGTAATCCTTATTTAGAGATATATAACATTTCTTACTGAAGTCATTTGATCTAAAATATTTGTTGTGGGAAGATTTAATTCCACATTTGATTTCTTTAACAGATGAACTGTAGAAAATTTATGTTTTTCATATTATTTTGCTACATTGTGCTTTTCTGTGAATTTGTTCACTTAAATATCAAATATATTTTCATTGTTTTATAGTATCCTAGAAATACCATTTTTATTGTATGTGCAATCAATAGAGATTTTCTCTATTATATTCCTGATACTGGTACTATGTTACTTCCCTGCACCACCACCCTCAAACACACACACTCCAGTCTTGCTAAAGATGGTCTGTAAATTTAATGCATCTTTTTAAAGAATCAGTTTATGGCTTAGCTGATTTTCTCAGTTTTCCATTCATTTCCTATTAATTTCTGCTTTTATTTTTATTTCCTTTCTTCTGCTTTCTTTAGGTTTATATTACTAATATGTTTTTACTGTATCATTCCATAAATACAAACATACTTGAATTTTTTAACATTTTTCCTTCTACTCTGCAGAAATATATCTATGTATTTTCTATTGGTTTATAGACCATATCACATATCAAAGAGATATCTTCACAACTATTTTCACTTTAACATTATTCAAAATAGCCAAGATATGGAAACAACTTAAAAGTTCTTTGATAGATGAATTGAAAAAGTATGTGATATATAGACATAAATACAATGGAAAATTATTGTCACACAAAATAAGACAATCCATCTATTTCTAGCAATATGGATAAAACTTCAAGGCATTATGGCTAAGTGGAATAAGCCAGACAGAGAAACACAGATATTGTATGGTAAAATTTATATGTAGAATCTTAAAAAAATAAAAGTTGATTTTACAGAAACAGAATGGAATGGTGGTTGACAGGGGATAGTGGGAGGGAGAAATGGGCAGATGTAGATCAAAAGCTACAACCTTTCAATTATAGGAAGAATAATTTGTAAGGATACTGACTATTGTTAATAATACAGTACTGCACACTTGAAAGTTGCCAAATGTACATCTTAAACTCGCATTATACTTGGAGAAGGAAATGGCAACATACTCCAATGTCCTTGCCTAGAAAATCCTAGGGACGGGGGAGCCTGGTGGACTGCCGTCTCTGGGTTTGCACAGAGTCTGACACGACTGAAGCTACTGAAGCTACTTAGCATACTTGCCAAAAGAGTTAATCAACTATGTGAGGTGATGGATGTGCTAATTATCTTGATCTTGCTAATCATTCCACAATGTATATATACCAAATTATCACATTTTATGCTTTAAATATATAAAATTATATTTCTTGATTATTCCTCAGTAAAGTAGGAGGGGAAAGGAAAAAAATTGTCCTTGGAGGACAAGTAGTGAAAAATGAAAAAGATCACCTCAGCTATTTAAGGTCATCAACATTTTAAAAAATACTGTTACACCAGTTTTATCCTTATTCTTAGCACAGGTCATAATTCCATTTTCTTATTCCAAATACATGCTTGCATCTACTCATAATTCCAATATTTTGTCAAACTGTCATTGGTCCTGATTGAGGAATGATAAAAGATTTAGCCATAAAAAATATAACAGTATATTTGTGATGCATCCTGTAAGGATGAGAGGCTAATTAATAACAATTCTTTGCCTCTCACCAGGAGATAGGATTATGCAAGGCTACATGGTTGAGTTTAAGAATGACTATCCAATATATTAATAGTTAAAATGTAGTAAGAATTAAAATAGCTTCACTTATTTAACTCTATAGAAATCTACAGGTTTGTGGAATCTTTTCAAAAACTTTTTGAAAGAAGTAAGTAGTGAGAAATAAAGGAGGACGAAAGGAAGGTCAGGGTAGTAAAAGTGAAACAAAAAGGAGGGATACAAGGAATAAAGGGCAAAGAAGGAGAGGAGGAAAGAAGTTTACCTATGAATTTTATTCTGCTTATACTTTTCTAAATTACATTCTTTTATACATTTTTCTATTTTTTATTTCATATATATAAACACATTTTGGGTATCAGCTACATAGCAGTTAAACACTTTGTTTCTGTCATTAACCGAGACCCTTTGGTTTAAAGTATTTTTTTTCTAGTTTGCTTTAACTCAATTTTAAAATAATATCACTGTATCAGCTAATTTGGGATTTGATTTTGTACTTTTATTCGGAAAATTCCTCCTTGGATTCAATGTCACCCTTTAGAAAGACTGTTAGACCTGCTGAGAGCAGAGACCTCTTTCTTCCCCTCTGTGTTTCTAACATCTAGACAGTGGTTGGTAAATAGCAGGAACTGAGTAAGTATCTACTAGTGAAAAAAAAAAGAAAAACAGTAATAACACTGAATTTCATAATTTTAGAAAACAGCCTAGCTATAGAAAAAAAGATATATTTAAGGTCAGTATTACCAGAGTGAACTCATTAAGGAGAGAGAAGGAAAAAGAAAAAAGAAAGACAATACTTTCTCAAAATTAGATAAAAAGTCAGAGGTATAGAGCTGTGCACCAGAATAGATTTTTAATCAGCTATGGTTATTTTTTTAAGGTCTAGCCTGTTGTAAGTTAGAAGCAGAGAAATGAGGCAACACTGCATATTAAGAAACTATTTGTTTCTAAGGATAGAGTCTGGAAAGGGCAATTCTATAAACCATGGCTTGTCCTCACAAGTACTGGTAATGACAAAAGAGGCTACAATTCTTCTACTTAGGCACCTCCCTTTATAAGCACAAGTAGAGGATATAACTTTTCTATGTTTAAGTGGATTTTCATCCTTTATTCACTTATGCATTCCACACATCATTCAGTGCCTGCATGTTTTATTCCAGAAAATTCTATTTTTGATCTCATATTCCTTACAGGAAATATTTTAGTATAAGAAATACTATACTTATATATAAAGGGTATATGTTATCCTTGGCTGAATTTATATTTAAGCAAATATACAGAAGTATATACTCATCTTTACATTATGCTAATTTGGAATAAGAAAAAATAATTATTTGAAAAAAGAAACTGTAGTAAGAAATCTGACTCACCCTCCCTCAAAGGTGATATTCTATAACTTTTGTGCTGCTTGTGCTTTTCCTTATAGTGTTATTTTATATTGTTTGAAATCCCCAAGGTTACTAGGTAAGGATGTAAGTTGTGGTTTTTTTTCTTTCCTTTTTGCCCTCTTACTCTCTCATAAATTTCTGAAAAATTCTCCTGTATTACTAGTCACAGCCCAAAGGCAAACTTTTAGATTTCTCCAAAATTGGTTTTTAGTTTAAAACAAATGTTAGAGAAGAAAAGTGATATTTAAAAAGAAGAAAAGAGAAAGAAAAAAAGATGAACATCAGAAATATACCTAGTAATTAAAATAATTTATAGCTATTTCCTTTTTGTGAAATATATTGTGTAATGACAAAAACATATACCAAGTAAGGATTCAAGTTCATTTTTTGTTGCAATGTGGGTTTTGGGTGGGGTTTTGGTGTTATTTATTTACTTACTTGCTTTTGTTTTTGTTTGTTGGTTTTGCATTCTTAGCTTATACTCTCTTTGGCCACTACTCAAATTCAATTCCATATCTTGTAGAAGTCATATCCTCAATATTTTAGAAATCATAAGGAATTAAGATTCATCTTTTCTAAATGCTTTACTGTATAGATGAAGAAACTGAGATCTTGAATGACTATGCTCTGTCTAAAAGACACTGAGAGCAAAAACATCCAGTTCAGTACTATATGCACTGATGCAGCAACTTTCTATTTGAACTTCTTCCACCTTTAGAATTTTCTCCTCCTTTCTACCAGGCATATTGCTTCCAGTTAAATCAGTCACTCTGTGTCTCAACAAGGCTAGCAACCAGTTAGACACCTGTAGAGACACTAATTTCTATGAAGCACTAAACAATCTGCCCCAAAGCTCATTTTTATATCTATATTCCTTTTATAAGCTCTATACTGTAACCAAACTTGTATTTTTTTTCTCTGGGCCTTTGCATTAATCATTTTCTATCTCAATTATCATTTTTCCATCTCTGTTTATCAAACACTACATACTGATCCAATTGCAGAACAAGACCTAACACTACAAGGAATTATTTATATATGAAGACAACCAAAAGCCTATATGAAAGGTAGTTTTATACTCATATTAATTATTTATAAATGAATTATAAAAAGGTTAACTCAATGGTCCACAAAGTTAGTCAGCAAAAAAAAAAAGTATGAAAAATTTGTACTAGATGCCCTAATATTGTTGCTGAAGTTATTTGAGCTACTGTTAAATATTACTAAAGTTCACTTCAATCACCTCTCTCTGCCTGTATGATCACCTATGTCCAGTCATCCAGTATGATTCTCCTAATTCTGCTATTGTTGCAAAGAACCATACACATTTGCATACCTTTCTGTATACATGCACACACATAATGAAACATCTACAGAGAAAGTAACAGAGCAGTTTCTCAATCTCCAATCAATGATTGGACATGTTTCACCATTTCACCACTCCTCTACAAATATGTCTGTTACAGTGAATGGATTCTCATAAATTGTTCTGTGGCTGTTCTTCCACACAATGAACAGAGAAGATGGAATATATCCCACTCTGAAGAAAGATATAAAATAGGAATTTCACATTGAAAAATAATATATAAAATAGTTTAAAAATATATGAAAATTAAAGGAAAAATCTTGTGGTACCACAAGAAAGTAAGGCCTTGATTCCATGGCCCCACTTTTACTTGTGTTTTTTATTTTGTGAGGATGATTTTTCTTGTACCCATCGAGTTGAACAATAGCATCCCAGGTGGCACTAGTGGTAAGGAATCTGCCTGCCAATGCAGGAGACATAAGAAACATGGGTTCAACCCCTGGGTTTGGAAGATTCCCTGGAGGAGGGCATTGCAACCCACTCCAGTATTCTTGCCTAGAGAATCCCATGGACAGAAGAGCCTGGTGGGCTAGAGTTCACAGTGTCGCAAAAAGTCCAACATGATTGAAGCAACTTAGCACAGGTAAATACTATGGTATATGTATATGAGCTTCCCTGATAGCTCAGATGGTAAAGAACCCATCTGCAATGCAGGAGACCCCGGTTCGATTCCTGGGTCAGGAAGATCCCCTGGAGAAAGGATAGGCTACCCCTCCAGTATTCTCGAGCTTTCCTTATGGCTCAGCTGGTAAAGAATCTGCCTGGATGCAGCAGACTTGGATTCCATCTCTGGGTTGAGAAGATCCCCTGGAGAAGGGAAAGGCTACTCACTCCAATATTCTAATCTGGAAAATTTAATGGACTGTATAGTCCATGGGGTTGCAAAGAGTCGGACATGACTGAGTGACTTTCACTCACTTATATGTATTGTAATTTTATAGTGTAAGTTAAGTATCTTCTACAATGTAATCTTCTACATAAAATATCTTGTACCCTGATTCAAGTCATAGATTTTTTCCAAATGTAAATCACACCTAACAAGAAAATGTTATTTGGACTAGAATTTCAGTAACAGTAATACAAGAGCAATGGAAAATTCATTGATGTATAAGGAGGAAGTCTTTATAAGATGTGACACTTCCCTATAAATTCTGTTGTAAATAATCTTAACGAATAGAAAGTTACAGAGTTGATGACCCAACCCCCCTCTATCTGACCTAAGATAGATAATTAATCATTCCGTGTGCCCAACCCTTAACATAAAATAACTTTTTACTCTGTCCATGGAATTCTCCAGACAGGAATACTGGAGTGGGTAGCCATTCTCTTCACCAGGGGATCATCCTGACCCTCGGATTGAACCCGGGTCTCCTGCATTGCAGACAGATTCTTTATCATAGGTGTAAATATTAGTGCTTGTCTCTATTTAGAAACTTCGCCTCTTCTCATTCACTGAAATTTCTGTCTTCCTTGTGAACATTTTATTAATGTTTCCACCACAATATCCAAATAAATACAGCTCAGCATTATAACCTTTGCACCCATGAGAATTTCTGCTTAGAGATTCATTGACCAAATGTTACATATTATTTTTTTAACTAAAATGTGATTTTTTCTTGAAGTTAAGTATTCATGCATACTTTATATCTTATTGACACAATTAACATTGTTAATTAAAAATCACATGAGACACATTTTTGAGACATCTAAAAGAAAATAAAATGATTTAACTATAAATATCAAATTAGCAAAATAAATTGGAGCCATGAAATATGTTTATATTGGTCTTATGAAGTTCTCATGTTAGAGCAGTATGTCTGCAGGTCTCCTCCTGAGAGAATATTAGATTCTTCCAAAGCTGAACAGATGACCCTACTATTCCCTGGAGTAGCTTCCATTTACCTTCTTGTTAAAATGAATCACTCCCAAATAAGAATAATTCCTCACTTGATGCTTAGCCTGCTGTATGCTGCTGTATTCTGAATGATTTATGATCATACATTTAAATAATTACATTGATCCTTTGTTCTAATATTTCACCATAGCTAACAAGAAGATGCATGCAGATAAATGTATTCCAACATCACCTCTCTTCATGTCTTTCCTCTAATAGAAATTAAGCAGCTATAAATAACAAACCACCCAATCTATCCCCATTGGAGCTTAAATAGTAAGTCTACACTAATATAATATTACCTTACAATATACAACAATCAAAATAACATTCAAGCAGCTACTTTTCACTAAATATAAATTAGAATATACTTTAAATAATGAGATAGGCTGTTTAAGAGAAAAATGTAACTAAAAGATATAATCTTGGTATAGACTTAGTAATCAAAATAATAAAGTGGATACTTAAGACTGTATATTATTTATTTGGTACAAATTCCACTGCAGTTGAAGATATTTTAAATTGCTTATTTGAGGAAGAAGAGGATAACCTATTGTTAACCAACAACAAAGGCTATAATTGTATTTACTGTATACAGAGGAGAAAGATTTCTCTTGCTCTAGAACAAAATGTTTCAACTGTATCACATTTTAAAAGCAAAGCATGAGTGAATTCTTATTTGGATAAGAGAACACTGAGTAAGCATTCAGAAACCACAGCAACTATACTTAGTACAAGCCAACTCTGGTACTTACAGCCATTGCTCCAGAACTTGCTCAGTTTCATTTTTGGCCCTCTCTTTTCTCCTAGGGTTGTATTTACTACCAGTAAGTAAAATCATAGTCAGTAGTCATAGAAAGGGAAAATAATAATGTATTTAGAAACAGAGGTTAAGGTCAAGTCTCCACTTACTGAAGAGAAATAAAGGACTCAAACACAGGCCAAGATCTGAAGTTTCCCAAATGCTTAGAGGGGAAAATGCAATAAAAGTAAGTAAAACATTGAACAATTATCTGAATCACTGAAGAATAAGAATCTGCCATCAATTAATTAAATAATTATGAGATTGTTTACATGATTTATCGAGATTAATTGATGATAACTTCAAAGAGTGGCTCTTCATCTGCACTTCTTTTACTAAGTACACCTGGCCAAATAACTACATTAATTTTGGGAAAAAATGAAGTAGAGTAAAAAATTTTATGTTATGTCTATCTATGTGTGTTATATGGTTATATGTATTAATAAAATTCATAATATGCTATATTTCTAATTTTTATGCTATATTTATTATCTGTTATTTATTATTGCTTTTTATTATCTATTAAATAATAATTGATCATTTTTCTATAGCCTATTTCACAGTATATGTATTTTTTAATTTGTGACATTAAGTTGAATATTTATACTTTCAAGTAACAGAAACTGACTTAACATAGACAAGAGACAGTATTTCATAATAAAAAGTTAGGAACTTCATCAATAACTCAGATTCTTACATCTTTCTAATCTATCATCCTGAGCAACTAGCTTTTATCCTGAGGTTTTCTGCCCATGGCCAAAGAATTACTGTTCAAAGCATGAGGATGTATACAGCCTTGTCAAAAGACAGAAACAGCATTTCCTTTAAAATTTCTTTTGATTGGGGAATAACTTTTCAAATAACTCTCATCCCACATCTTATCGCCCATCCATTAAAGTCATCATTAACAAAAAAAAATAGGACAGATGCTGGTTTCCAGATCCTCAAGTAAGGAGCTTGGAAGTCACCACCTCACTCCAACAAGTAAAAACCTGAACAGCCTGAAAAATGAAAAGCACTTCCTGGATCCATAAATGAGGAGAGGACATGGAGTAAACCACTGCCCCCAACATTGGAGAAACAGCAAATAGAGGGAGGCTCTGCTTATTGCAGAGACAGGAATGGAAACTTACTCAGACACCAGTGCATGGATGAAAAGTGAAGTGAAGTGATGTATGGCAAAACCAATACAATATTGTAAAGTAATTAACCTCCAATTAAAATAAATAAATTTATATTTAAAAAAATAAATAAAGAAATGGTGAATGCAAAAAAAAAAGAGTACTGGAGTGGGTTAGTTACTGTATATAAAATAGATAACCAACAAGGAGGACCTACTATAGAGAATAGGGAACTATATTCAATATTTTATAATAATCTATAATAAAAAATATCTGAAAAAATAGATATGTAAAATTTTGCTGTATATCTGAAACTAACACAACATTGTAAAGCAGTTATATTTCAATAAAATAGTTAATTAAAAATTAAAAAAAAGGAAAAGTGAAGTGAAGTGAAAGTCACTCAGTCGTGTCTGACTCTTTGTGACTCCATGAACTATACAGTCCATGGAATTCTCCAGGCCAGAATACTGGAGTGGGTAGCCTTTCCCTTCTCCAGGGGATCTTCCCAACCCAGGGATCAAACCCAGGTCTCTGGCATTGCTGGTAGATTCTTTACCAGCTGCTGCTGCTGCTAAGTCACTTCAGTCATGTCCAACTCTGTGCGACCCCAGAGACGGCAGCCCACCAGGCTTCCCCATCCCTGGGATTCTTCAGGCAAGAACCCTGGAGTGAGTTGCCATTTCCTTGAGCATGGATGGAAAACTTAAGTGTAATTAAAGAATTTCTAGAGGCATTAATAAATGCCTGAATTTAAAAAAAAGAAGATCTCAACTAAGCAACCTAACCTTACACCTCATTAAAAAAGAAAAAGAACAAACTAAGCCCAAAATTAGCTGAAAGAAGAAAACAGTAACAGTTAGAGCAGAAATAAATCAAATAGAAAAATAATCAAAAAACCAACAATCTACGAGGTTTTTTTAGAAAGATAAAGTTGATACAGCCTTAGACTAAGAAAAAAAAGAACTCAAAGCAGAAATAAAGAGGAAATATTGCAAGAGATGCCTCTGAAATTTTTTTAAACAATCATAAGAAATATTATTGGGCTTCCCTGATGGCTCAACAGTAAAAAATTCTCCTGCTAATGTAGGAGAGCCAGATTTTATCCCTGGGTTGGAAAGACCCCCTGGAGGAGGGCATGGCAACCTCCTCCAGTATTTTTGCCTGAAGAATCTCATGGACAGAGGAGTCTAACAGGCTAAAATCCATGAGGTTGCCAAGAGTTGGACACGACTGAAGCAAATGAGCAAGCACACATGCGCACACAAGGAAGTATTATAAACAATGACATACTAACAAATACAACCTACCAAAATTGAATAAAGAAGTAGAAAGCCTGAACAGACAATCATCAAATAAGGAGACTGAATCAGTAATCAAGAGAATCTCAACAAAGCCTCTCCAGGACCAGACGGCATCATAAGTTACTTCTACTAAGCATTCAAGAAGAATTAATATCAATCCTTTTAAAACTCTTCCAAAAAGTATAAGAGAAAACAATTCCAAACTCATTTTATGGGACTATCATCATCCCAATACTAAAGCCAGACAAAGACATCACAAGCAAAGAAAACTACACTCCAATATTCTTGATGAACAGAAATATACAAATGTTTAATAAAATATCAGCAAGTTGAATTTAATAGCATGTTAGAAGGATTATGTCATTTTTTAAGCAAGTCTTTAATTTTCTATGAACGAATTTACCTGCAATTATTGTTTCTCTCAAATTAAAATATTGAGATTTAAGTAAATTCTCTTTTTTGTACTTTAACTTAAATGCACACATACTATACTTGCTAAGTCATTTCAGTCATGTCCAATTCTTTGTGACCCTATGGACTGTAGCCCACTAGTCTCCTATGGCATTTGTCAGTCAAGAATACTGGAGTGGGTTGCCATTCCCTTCTCCAGGAGATCTTCCTGACCCAGGGATAGAACTTGCATTTCTTGCATTGGCAGGCAGATTCTTTACTGCTGAGCCACCAGGGAAGTCCACACACATAAACCATACACATATAATCAGAATTTATTTTTAATCACATTTTAGGCTTAGGTTTGTGAGTTAGTATTAAGAAAACTATAACTTGCAAATTTACATAACACATTTCATTATATGATTTCAATATCAGGCTGGTATATTGTTTAACAGGATCACACAAAGTGTATTTAGTTTCCAGGAGAATGTGCTTTTTCTCACCTTCCTAGTTACTATGAATTTGAGGATTCAGACTCTTTGCAGTTATGTGCTAACTTGTTTACCTTGTCTGAAAGACTTTTTTTTTTCTGGTAAATACTTCTCCTTCAAAAGGTTATGGTTTTATTGCTCTGTAGGATGTTAGCGGTCTCATTAAACATATTTCAACTCTGTACTATATAATCTTCTAATTCTAATTTGGACTGCTCATCCATATTTCTGGTTTTATTATTTATATGTTAAATAAAAATTTCTGAAATGTGATCATTCTATATTTGTATGAGTCATGTTTTAAAATTTTAACAATTATGCTTTGATATTAGAGGGCAAAATAAGAAAACCACTGGTAATGGCTTTCATCTTTGCCATGTGCCTTAAATCTCTCACAATCACTAATAATATTGAAGTATGTAGTAAATGAGTTATGATCCAAGAAGCAACTTAATGTAGTCAAGAAGCTGTTACTCTTTTCAGGTATAAAAATAATATTTATAATGCATGTGTGAAAGAGGTTGAATCTTATTTTGATTCTAGTTGATGTCAAAGAGTTCCAATAATAACTTAGAATTTCTTTTTTAACTAAGAAAACTTAGAAATAATATGAATAAACACATTTTAATTGAAAATTAGTCTCCAAGATATTAACCTGCTCTACTGAGACAGAAATCAAAGGTAGAAAAAAAACAAGTTGCTGAAGGGAAAACTTAAAATACTTGTCATTTCTTCAGTAAAATGGATTTTGCTGGGTAAAAGACTTTTAAGAATTTTTCAAAATAAGATATGATTATTTCATTGTACATTTCTGTTACATTTCTCACAATAAGTTTTTCCCTGACACAGTTCATTGTACTAAAGAAATAATTTACCTCAATGCCTAAGCCTTTAACAATACAAAAACAATTTATTTTTACTTTTACTTATCTATGCCTTTAATCTTAAACATTATTAGAAAATTAATTGAAACAGATAAAAACTTTTCAGTTATTTCATCAGGTGCTCAATTTTCTACTTCCTATTAACAGACAAAGCTTTGAAACAACCCTTTTTCTATCAAAAGTGTCAAAACAGGCTATGAAAAGTTATATGATCTTTAACTCCAAGAATCTGCATTTTTATACTTAACATTTCATAGTGTTCAGTAGAAAATTATTTTATAATGTTAAAAGAGTATACAGTCTGAAACTTAACCTAATAAAGAAAATTTCATAGTCATTTCATTTGTATATTTTTTCCTAGGTCTTTCAAAATTCAATTATTTGACATCTTCCTCCTAAAGGCAATCAGCTCAAACAGGAAAGAAACACAAAGTCATCTTGGAATATTTATTCTTTTTTCTATTCTCAACTATGAAACCAGCAGAATGAGTTCATGTTTTAATGAGATCTCAAAAGTGATAGCCACAGAGCAAAAGTAGTAAAGCATATGCATAGTTATGCTGGAAGTATATCCACTTTGAACCTTCAACAAGTTATGCAATACAGTTACAAAGTTAAGGAAGAACAATAAGAAATAATTTATAAATGAAAATCACAGTCATTAACAAATTCATTAAAATAATTATTCTGTCTTAAATCAAAGTGTGTAAAATCACTGAAGCAAGCCGAAATTCCAGCAACTTAGAAGAATAGAAATGGGACACAAACTTTGATAAATACTAACAAGTACTAAGAAGGAACCATAAAAATTATCTTGAAAAATCAGTAATTTGTATTTGCAGTAAAGTATAGGTAATCCAAGTAATTTATTTTTTATCAAGTTTCCTGAGCAAATCTTTATTTGTAACCTTTGGACACACCAGAGGGAAAGCCAGAATAGACTTTTACTGGAATTCACAAGAGAAAAGCCATGTCTCGTTTTTTTGTTTTTTTAATAAGCACTACTTTATTTCTTGACATATAATCAATCATTATTTTTTTGCTGATGACTATTACAAAGCATCCTCAATAATACTGATTACTAAGAATAATATCCATATAATTTGCTGGAAATTAGAATAATTTATACTTAAAAAGAGAAAGAGACTGTTCTGACTTTAGGTTTTACACCCAGTTTATATCCATGTCTTATTCTTTTTCTATTTGACTGTTTCTATTGACAATTCCAGTCCCAGGGTTATTACTCTCAATAGTGTCAAGAATTTCTGTTTGCTACATTTTCTTTTTTCACAGTATAATCTTGTTTGTCTCCTTATATCAGCAATAAGTTCTTCACTTTTCCTTTGCAGCAGTGTTAAAACATAGTGTGCCATCTTTCATAGTACTCTCTGCATATTGTCTTTCTATTCTATCTTAATTTTCATAACTATCTCTTTCTAACTCCTTTACTATGCCTCACCTGATTTGGCTCCCAAACCAATTAAATTTTTTAGCTTGATGTTCAATCAAAAAGTAACTTCGAAATTAATGTCTAGCCAAACAAATATATTTAACAGACACTCTTTTAATAGTTTTTTGACTTATTTTTTTAGCTAGGCATGTCAATCTGGAATCTGAGAACATTGTTTTCATTTGTGTTTTAGGCAGTGGCAGACAGAGTAGCCTGGAGGGCTTCCAGTCCATTGGATTGCAAAGAGTCAGACACTTCTTAGCGACTCAGAAACAACAATAATGCTATTGAATATATTGCCAATTATACTTGCCTGGAAAATTTTAAATCTGTAATTTAAATTGAAAGTATGCTAACAGTACAATTTCATCCTAGTTAATATGATCAGTAGATCACAAATACATCTTCTGAATTCAATCCCCAAGTTATTCCCCATATACCACACTATCTACTTATACACACCACATGTTGATTTATTTCTCAACTTACAACTCAAAGTGTGACCTTTGAGTAGTATTCTCATAATCTGGATTTTTTTTAAGAAATGTTAATCTCAGGTCACACTGTAGAACAATTGAAATAAAAGTCATATTTTAGCAAGATTGTCAGGTGATTTGTAAGAGGAGTAAAGTTTGAAAAGCACTATCAATACATTTCACATATAAGCTAGAGTGAATCTTATCTCTCTAACTTAAATTTCAGATCTAGCAAACTTTTGGGGGGGGTGGCTGTGAAAATAAACTGACTTCCACGTCATTGATTTAAAAAAAAAAATCTTCTGTCATGTAACTCCTTTATCCAAGCTGTTTTGAAATATTCATTTATTCTCAAATAATTATTGAGACTCTATCATGAGCAGGGCATTATTCTAGGTTCTGAGGCTTCCATAGTGATAGCAAGATGAAAACTTGCCCTCATAGAAGTTATACTATAGATAAAGTAGGCAAAAAACAACCAAGATTAATTACTAAAATATACAGTAGGTTAAATGTAAAAAAAGAGCTAAGAAGAATAGCAAAACAGTAAATAAAAGTGATGACTGTCAAAGTGAGATTAAGGTTACAAATTTAGAGAAGGTTGTCAGGAATTTTGAGCTAAATATTTTCTTTGAAAGCATATTTCTTTTTTATGGCATCAATGTTTTTCTCTGTGGAAAGCACACAAGTCTAATCTTCAGCCTTAATTTCTCACTAGTATGCTGATTCCAAATATATTACAGTCTTTTCAAGATTCTCTAACAATTTAAATATAGATTTATTATTAGCAAAATTATCAATCTAAAGTCAATTGGAGGATCTCTTGAACTTGATTTTCTTACCTCATTCCCTCCCCAAGTCCATGCCTGAGGAAACCACCATGAACTTTTGTGCAAAGAAAGACTCATTCTCCAGAAATCTCTTTAATTTTACTGTATCTCTAGTTGTGCAATCCCAGCCTCTAACTCAACTCTTCTTTGAAAGTGAAGTCGCTCAGTTGTGTCCGACTCTTTGCGACCCCATGGACTGTAGCCTACCAGGCTCCTCTGTCCATGGGATTCTCCAGGCAATAGTACTGGAGTGGATTGCCATTTCTTCTCCAGGGGATCTTCCCAACCCAGGGACTGAACCCCAGTCTCCCGCATTGTAGACAGATGCTTTACCGTCTGAGCCACCAGGGAAGTTCTACAAAAAATTGTCTTAGGCAACAGCACTAGACTTTATAGACTTTATAGAAGACTCCATAGTAGACATGGAAGAGGATGTTTGCAGTGCATAGTCATAGGCTGAGCTCCCCAAAATGAAGATTTCTGTGCAAATTCTTTATTGGAGAGGGCCATCAGGAACCGCATCAGAAGTGCAGAATAAAGCAGGGTTGTAGAGAGGAAGAAGTTGAATTGTGATTATTCGGTTGCAAAAAAAGACCACAAGAAGTGTCCCTTTGGAGATTTATATAATTAAAGCAAGACATCTATAGTAGTAGTAAAGTCACTCAGTCGTGTCCGACTCTTTGTGACCCCATTGACTGCAGCCCACCAGGCTCCTCAGTCCATGAGATTCTCCAAGCAAGAATACTGGAGTGGGTTGCCATTTCCTTCTCCAGGGGATCTTCCCAACCCAGGGATCGAACCCGGGTCTCCCACATTGGAGGCAGACGCTTTAACCTCTGAGCCACCAGGGAAGTCACAAGACATCTATACTCCTGTCTTAAACAGTCATCCTTCTCTGCTAAAGAATTTTCTTCTATATCATTTATTGTTTTGATACCACTTGTGTGATATGAGGTCCTCCAAGATAGGCTAGCCATGTAAGAGATTTAATATGGCAATGTATGAGAGAAAACCACTTCCCTGGTGGCTCAGAGGGTAAAGTGTCTGCCTACAATGTGGGAGACCTGGGTTTGAACCCTGGGTCGGGAAGATCCTCTGGAGAAGGAAATGGCAACCCACTCCAGTACTCTTGCCTGGAAAATCCCATGGACGGAGGAGCCTGGAAGTCTACAGTCCATGGGGCCACAAAGAGTCAGAAGCCCAGAGATAAATCCACACACCTATGGGCAGCTTATCTTCGACAAAGGAGGCAAGAATATACAGTGGATTAAAGACAATCTTTTTAAGTGGTGCTGGGAAAACTGGTCAACCACTTGTAAAAGAATGAAATTAGATCACTTTCTAACACCATACACAAAAATAAACTCAAAATGGATTAAAGATCTAAACGTAAGACAAGAAACTATAAAACTCCTAGAGGAGAACATAGGCAAATCACTCTCTGACATAAATCTCCTCTGTTCTTTTAATGCTACGTGGGCTCTGTAGTGTAAATGGAGGGTTATTTGTTTTATTCTCCTCTACTGATGGGCATTTAACTGAGCAGAATTACAAGTGATGCCCCAGTGTTCACCCTTGCACATACCACTTCAAGCATACAGATGAACTATTTTCTAGGATGAATAGCTAAAGGTTCCCTCCACTTTTGAATACACCTAAGTTCTTATTTATCTAAACCATTAACTGCTTCCTCTTTTGCCCCAATGATTGCTAATATTTTTTATTTAGAAAGGCAAAGAATGATGCCTATCAGCTCCCAGAAATTTAACTATCAACCTCAGAATCAAATTCACATCCCCCTTAAAGTATCCCATGCCTGTACAATAATTCACTTTCAAGTAATTTGTGTCATTAACCCATAACTACTCTGCACTCAGTTTTTAGTGCCCTGCTAACCACAACCTCCCTGTAAGCATAATTCTTGGTAGTTCTGTAAGTCTGACTAAGGAAGGCATAACTCCTTTAGAAGTCTGGGCAAGAAAAGCTTATGCAAAGTCCTCACCAGGTTTCAGGAAGGACACTTCCCTCCATCACATACACACACAAAAATATGGAGACAGACATAGAACCAAATATTGAAGGCAGCCGGTGCAGAGAACTTAAAGCTAAACTTATTTTTTTTTTTTTTATTTTCTTCATTATCTGTTATACAACACTGAACTTTTTGCTTAAGCTATCTTGGCAAAATTTTCTACTTGTTCCTATTTGAAGTCAATGTGGCAGGAGATACAGAAATAGCCAAGTTAGGTTGCTGAATTTGAAAGGCGGCTTCTAGAGTGGGACTCTGCACCTACAGCTGCTTTATCGAGGAAACTGACCAACACACTTAGTTCTCCACGTCTCTCTGCCTGTGACCAGCATATATTTAATAAGTCAGAGGCCAAGGCAGAAAGTGTAGGTGGTGAAGGGAACTGTAAGGCATGTAGGATCTCTAAAAATGTGTTTTTGTTTCAACTGAGGAGCATCATGGTTTAACATTTGATGGTATTTGATGTGCTGCATGGCTGCCTAAGGGCTTCCCAGGTAGTGCTGGTAAAGAATCCACCTGTCAATGGCAATTCACTCTAGTATACTTGCCTGGAGAATCCCATTGACAGAGAAGCGTGGTGGGCTACAGTTCATAGGGTCGCAAGGAGTGGGACACGACTGAGCAGGCATGCGCACGTGCACGCACGCGCACACACACACACACACACACGACTGCCTACAGGCTCTGCTGCTCCTCATGGTGTTATTGTTGTCCAGTCGCTCAGTCGTGTTGGACTGTTTGAGACCCCATGAATTTCAATATGCCAAGTCTCCCAGTCCTTCACTATCTCCCAGAAAGAAAGTGAAGTCACTCACTCATGTCCAACTCTGCGATTCCCGAACTGTAGCCTACCAGGTTCCTCCATCCATGGGATTTTCTAGGCAAGAATACTGGAGTGGGTTGCCATTTCCTTCTCCAGGGGATCTTCTCAACCCAGGGATTGAACGTGGGTCTCCTGCATTGCAGACAGACACTTTACCGTCTAGGAAAGCCAGATGAAACCTATCTCCCGGAGTTTGCTCAAACAGCAGCCGCAGCAGGTCCATTGAATCCATGATGCCATCCAATCATCTCATCCTGTCCCCCCCCCCCCCTTCTCCTCTCGCCTTCAATCTTTCCCAGCATCAGGGTCTTTTCTAATGAGTCAGTTCTTCACATCAGGTGGCCAAAGTATTGGAGTTTCAGCTTCAACATCAGTCCTTCCAATGCATATTCAGGGTTGATTACCTTTAGGATTGACCGGTTTGATCTCCTTGCTGTCCAAGGGACTCACAAGAGCCTTCTCCAACACCACAGTTCAAAAGCATCAATTCTTTGGTGCTCAGCCTTCTTTAATGTTCCAACTCTCACATCCATACATGACTACTGGAAAATCATAGCTTTGACTCTATGGACCTTTGTTGGCAAAGTGACATCTCTGCTTTTTAATACACTGTCTAGGTTTGTCATAACTTTTCTTCCTAGAAGCATCTTTTAATTTCATGGCTGCATTCACCATCCACAGTGATTTTGGAGCCCAAGAAAATAAAGTCTGTCACTATTTCCGTTGTTTTCCTATCTATTTGCCATGAAGTGATGGGACCAGATGCTATGATCTTCATTTCTTGAATGTTAAGTTTTAAGCCAGCTTTTTCACTCTCCTCTTTCACCTTCATCAAGAGGCTCTTTAGTTCCTCTTCACTTCTACCATAAAGGTGGTGTTATCTGCATATCTGAGGTTATTCTCCCAGCAATTTTGATTCCAGCTTGAGCTTCATACAGCCCAGCATTTCAGGCTGGACTGACTCCAAGTCTAGTTAGCTTCAGTCACTACTACACAGATCTCCTCTACATGCAAGATGTTGGCTCTGAGAACCCACATGTATAATGTTTCCATGAGCTCTCACTAAATATGTATCTAAGAAACAAAACTGAAACATTTTGAGTCATGTGTGAAAATTCTATATCCTTACAAGTACATAGGGTGATGGAAGTAGGAAAGAGGCAGAATTTAATGGCCCAAACACTACCTTTGATAAGATTTATAATGGTTTAAGTGTAATCCCACTATATTGGAGAAAATGGCACAAAAACCTTTCCATCAAGCAGAAAGTACTTTTTTATTTTAGTAGAAAGTGATAAATGCCACTATTTAAAATGCCTTGGGATTATTTGAGTTTCTGATAGAGTGCCTTCTAAATTCAATTATTTTAATTTGGAAATTGGAGGATCAATGAAATAGCATTCTGTTTTTGTCTAATGGAAATGGCAAAAAAAAAAAAAAGGAACCCCAAAACTCAAATGCATATGCTCATATGCATATATGCACACATGTACACACACATAAATACACAGCACATTTTTTCATGCCCACCTGGCCAGTTCAGATCTTGAGATACAAATACATTCAAGAGAAAGTCAATGGCAAAACAAAAAACAAACAAACAAACAAAACAGTCGCCCATTGAGAAGAATAGAAATAAAGAGAGATTTACAGAAAGGACAAGTAGAGAGACAGAGGAGACTCCTCACTGCCCAATAGAGTATACGTTTTCAGATCAGTTGAAAAGGCTTCAAAGGAGTATTTATAGGAGTACAATTTATCAATTTTCCCACAACTATTGTCTCTGTAGAACTTCCCTGGAGCATTCTTCAGCTCTACATGACATACCAGCCTCCTTATGCAATAATGTTCCACTCACCAAACAGAGCTTGCACATAACCATTTCCAGTGGTACCACAGATGTGTGCTTTGGCATAAAAGGGTGTAGTTGCTGTCTCGAATGCAGCCCATTTAAAGAGGCTTTATAAAGGAAACGGGTAACATCCAATGATTATTCCTCCTGCTCCTTCCTGCTCACACTTCCAGTCTTGGGTCTAAACTGTGCCTGTTCACAGAACCGGAGGTTAAAAAAATAATACACCTCAGGTAAAGCCATTTCAGGCAGATGAAACCACCTGAAAGAGACAAAGAGTCCTCCTATGAATTGTAAAGCCTTATCTCTGCATTGTGCCAGCCTTGAATGAATGAGTCCAGGAAAAAGAGTAATTCTTTGTTCAATGCTTCAAAAGATAGGAGAAGCAGGTGAGGAAGGAGACAAGGTGGAAGCGGAAAGGAGAGGAAGGAATACTCTTTGTATAAAGCAAGAACCTTTTCTTATCAGTCCAAGCATCAGTCTTTAGTTTTCTGAACATCATTCCTATATGCTCAAACTGTGCAAGGTATAATGAGGGCATGAAAGAGGATAAGTCAGAGTTTGTGGTTCAGAAAAATTTTACTGTTGCCAAGGAAACAAGATTCACATATATTAAAATATTAGGGATGAGGACACTGGTTTTCTATTTATTCATTCCCAATCTCACCCCACCCAACAAGGATTTGTGATTACTTATTAATACAAAAATATACACCAAAAGAATATTATAAAATAATTGAGGAAGGAAAGCCAAAGGGAAGCTACTAGCATAAATACAATAAAACCAAGGTTAATATTAAAGAAATGCACAATATGCTATTCAGGCTACAGGTGATTTATGTATTTGGCTTAAAGTTTTGAAAGCCTCAAGACCAGGCAGTAAGTCACACAGGACACTATATACAGAGCCAACATTGTGTTAAGAATGACAGGGCAACTGTTACCAAACCTCGATGCCCAGTGATACAACCTGGGAAGGTTTTCAAAAGTTCAGTAATGAAACAGAATTTCTAGAAAAGGCAGAGAGGGAGAGAATGTTGGGAATCTGCATTTTTAAAACCTCCCTGAAGTAATTATGATGCCATCAGCCCTCAGACTAGAAACCCCTGCTGCAGGGATTTTAGAAAGAAAAACAGAAAACAAACCTCCAAAAACTCAGATTGTAAGAATTATGGAGGGTGACTCAAGCTGAGCTTCTAAGTTAGGATGAAGTTTGAAGAAGTAGAGAAAATGAAATTCACAGAGGTGGGAGGGAGCCTAATGTGATGGAGGGGAAAGCACCACCCCTGTCACCCTGGAGTAGGTGTCAGGGCTACTAGGACACTATTTACTCCTTAATTCATTCAGTTTTATTCAAATTACAAAGAAAATAAAGAGGCAATCTACATAATAAAGGATAAAACTGAGATAGAGATGAGTGAAAATGTATATATTAATATTACTTATCTATTGCTGTGTAACAAATTGAGTGGCTTAAAAACATTTATTATCTTACAGCTTCCATGACTCAGGAATCACAACAACCTATCTGGGACCTTGTTAAGGTCTCACCTGAAGCTTACAGTTGTCTTCTGAGCTCATGTGGCTGTTGGCAAAACTCATTTTCTTATATCTGTAGAACTCATGATGACTTGCTTTTCTAAGCTCAGCAGGAAAACATAAGCTTCAAATTTCTAATCTCCAGACTTGCTCTAAGGGACTTGTCTGATCAGGTCAGGCTCACCAAAGAAAATCTCTTTTTATTAACTCAAAGTAAACTGATTAGGGACTTTAATTACACTTGCAAAAATCTCTCCACCTTTGGCATGTCATGCAACCTAATAATGGGAGTGATTAGGCTCTGCCCATGCAAGGCAGAGGGGAGGATTATTCAAGGGAATGGTTTCTTATGGCCTACCATATAATTCTGTCTACCACAAGCTACAAAGATGACAGGATGGAAAATTGCAAATATGTAGGATATAAGCCAACAGACTACTTGCAATTAAACATTTGATTCTAAGCTTCCTAGAGGTTGAAGTTTAAAGGAGACAGGTACAGAAGCATAGTCTCCAATGAGTCTTGCAGAAATGTTGCCATGTCTTTATGCCCTGGGGAATGTTATCTGGCCAGCACCCTATGGAATAGCTTTCCTCCAGAGCAGTTTTCAGGCATCCTTTGACCTCTGATAGAGCTGATCAAATGTCTCCACTTTCCTTTAGGATGCTTATAACTGGTTCTGAGCATCCAGCACTGAACTGTGTCAACCTGGTTCCATACACACTCTAAAATAATCCTGTGGCTGCATCTAAACTACTCCTTTTTCTTC
The DNA here is from genome assembly GCA_006408695.1 of Aepyceros melampus. Classification (NCBI taxonomy): domain Eukaryota; kingdom Metazoa; phylum Chordata; class Mammalia; order Artiodactyla; family Bovidae; genus Aepyceros; species Aepyceros melampus. The sequence continues at coordinate 67,372 of SJXQ01012217.1, forward strand.
CATCTACTAATATATTATTTCCTTTTATGACCCCATTCAACTCCACTACATCCTATTCAGTTCCAAGTACCTGTCTCCTTTTATTGAGTGGCATCTGCCTTCATTCACAGTCAGCATTGTCTTTGTAATCACTCCTGGTGACTCACATCTGGTCTCCTACCATCTGACTATCTGGTCCATGCCAATGACCACTTTTAACCTCTTGCATCTTTCAGTTTCCATAGTTTATTAATTGTGATCTAAAAAGTCCATAGATGGAAGAGGACTTGGAATCCTCCAGCTCACCTTCCTTTCCAATAAAAAAACCAACTATCCCATCACTGTCTAGCACCTCTAGAGACAAGAAACTATTTTATACTGTCCAAGTTTCTCTTTGTGAATTTCCAAATGACCAAAATTTCTGCCTAACATTTTTTTTCTTTCTTTTTTTTTCTGCCTAACATTTAGGCCACACTTTTTTCTAACTTCTACCCTTAAGTAGTAGTGGAAGTTAAGTAGTATTCTCTTGAGTAAATTCAAACATACTATCGTGGGAATATAAATTGGTACAACAGCCTTGGAAAACTATTGAGCAGTGTCTCCTAGATTCCCTGTGATGCAATAATTACACACACAAACACACTTAATAGATACTAAAATGTGTATGTTTGTTCACTGAGGTATATGTACTAGAATATTCATAGCAGCACTATTTGTCATGGTTCCAAACTAGAAACTATTCAAATTCCCATCAATGGTAGAAATAATATATTATGATATAGTCACACAGTGGAATACTATACAACAATGAGCATGAAAACTCTATGACTAACCATAGCAATGTGGTTGAATCACAAAAATACAATTTGAATGAAATAAAATTATACATACTGGGGGATTCTATTTATATAAAGTGTAAAAACAGATAAAATTAATCTATACTGGAAGCCCTCACACTGATTACCTGAGGGATGTGACTAGAAGGAACTTGAGAAGGGTGTTAATGAAGTGTTGGTGATATTTTTTGGTCTAAGAACTGGTAATACAGGTGGTGGTTTTGGTGTTGTCCAGTCACTAAATCATGTCCAACTCCTTACAACCCCATAAGCTGAAGCACACCAGGCTTCCCCATACTTCACTATCTCCCAGAGTTTGCTCAAACTCTTGTCCATTGAGTCAGTGAGGCCATCCAATCATTTCATCCTTTTCACCCCCTCTTCCTCATGCCCTCAATCTTTCTCAACATCAGGCTCTTTCCCAATGAAGCAGCTCTTCCCATCAGGTGGCCAAAGTACTGGAGTTTCAGCTTCAGTCCTTCCAACAAATATTTAGAGCTGATTTCCTTTAGAATTGACTGGCTTGATCTCTTTGCAGTCCTAGAGAATCTCAAGAGTGTTTCCAGCATCACAATTCAAAGGCATCAATTCTTTGGCATTCAGTCTTTTTTATGGTCCATCTCTCACATCTGTACATGACTACTGGAAAAACCATAGCTTTGAATATAGGGACTTTCTCAGCAAAGTGATGTCTCTGCTTTTTAATATGCTGTCTAGGTTTGTCATAGCTTTACTTCCAAGGAGCAAGTGTCTTTCAATTTCATAACTGCAGTCACCATCTTTGGAGCCCAGGAAAATAATGTCTGTCACTGTTTTCCCATCTATTTGCCATGAAATGATGGGACTGGATGCCATGATCTTCGTTTTTTGAATGTTGAGTTTTAAGCCCACTTTTTTCCACTGTCCTCTTTCACTCTCATTAAGAAGCTCTTTAGTTCCTCTTCACTTTTAGCCATTAGAGTGGTATCATCTACATACCTGAAGTAGTTGATATTTCTCCTGGCAATCTTTATTCCAGCTATGAGTTATCCACCCAGCATTTCACATGGTATATTCTGCATAGAAGTTAAATAAGCAAGGTGACAATATACAGTCTTGATGTACTCCTTCCTCAATTTTGAACAAGTCTGAGGTGTATTCACTTCATAAAAATATGTCAAGCAGTATACTTCGTGCACTTACCTGCATGTATACTACAATTCAAAAGAGTTTTAAAATCCTCTTCCTCTTCCAAATTACCTAAGTAAATCAAATTTCTTTAGCCATTTCTTATACATATGGGTTATAGAATGTTCAAGATCCTGGTCATCAACTTACAAAACCTTTTAATTTGGCAAAGCTCTGATCATTCATTTGGAATTTAATCGTATTTGTTGGTTTAAAACATTCTGTGAATGTCCCTATGAGATTAACTCCTTTCTTCCAATATGTTGTAAACTCCATCAGTTCAGTTCAATCACTCAGTCATGTCCAACTCCCTGTGACCCCATGAATCGCAGCATGCCAGGCATCCCTGTCCATCACCAACTCCCGGAGTTTACCCAAATTCATGTCCATTCAGTCAGTGATACCATCCAACCATCTCATCCTCTGTCATCCCCTTCTCCTGCCCTCAATCTTTCCTGGCATCAGGGTCTTTTCCAATGAGTCAGCTCTTCACATGAGGTAGCCAAAGTATTAGTTTCAGTTTTAGCATCAGTCCTTCCAATGAATATTCAGAACTGATTTCCTTTAGGATGAACTGGTTGGATCTGCTTGCAGTCCAAGGGACGCTCAAGAGTCTTCTCCAACACCGCAGTTCAAAAGCATCAATTCTTCTGCACTCAGCTTTCTTTACAGTCCAACTCTCACATCCATACATGACTACTGGAAAAACCATAGCCTTGACTAGACAGACCTTTGTTGACAAAGTAATGTCTTTGCTTTTGAATATGCTATCTAGGTTGGTTATAACTTTTCTTCCAAGGAGTAAGCGTCTTTTAATTTCATGGCTACAATCACCATCTGCAGTGATTTTGGAGCCCCCCAAAATAAAGTCAGCCACTGTTTCCAGGTCTATTTACCATGATGTGATGGGACCAGATGCCATGATCTTAGTTTCCTGAATGTTGAGCTTTAAGCCAACTTTTTCACTCTCCTCTTTCACTTTCATCAAAAGGCTCTTTAGTTCTTCTCCACTTTCTGCCATAAGGGGGTGTTATCTGCATATCTGAGGTTATTGATATTTCTCCTGGCAATCTTGATTCTAGCTTGTGCTTCATCCAGCCCAGCGTTTCTCATGATGTACTCTGCATATAAGTTAAACCCCACACAGACAGACATTTTTCCCTTTTGATTTTCTAGTAGCACATATATTCAAAAATCCCTGGCATGCTCAGAAAATACTCTTTTTCCCTCCTCTTTCTTAGCAAGTATGGATAAAATAGATCAAATTTACAACCTAAGTATTTTCTTCCCTTTTTCCCCCCAATGAAACGTTTAATACTAACTTATTCAGTAAAGTCAATGATTGCTCTCTTCCCTCAAGCTCATCTAAGGACTGATCTTTGCCCTGATTCATGAGCCCTTTTCATATGTTTCCACATGGTGAGGTGTGAACAATCACTAGGCAGACCTCTATAAAACACTAATTCAGTACTTATTCATTTTTATTATCATCAACCATAAACTGACCTTATGTCTGAACCCCTTCCTTATAGTTTTTTCTTCTCAAGGAAAAAACATTGGATGATGATAAAGAAGCATTCTTATTCATGTAAAGTTAGTGGCATCCTCCTTCTTTCTGGGCTAAGTAGAAGGAGAGATAAATGAGCCCTAGAGCACAAACTACATCTCTGATGGAAAAGAAGAATCTTGGGTTCTCAATAATGGAATAACAACAATGCTTTTGATGTTGATAAGGATTCTGGCTGATAAATTATCTTCATAGAGAAAATACTGTCAAGGAAATCTGCAGACATTCACATGTCTCCACATGTTTTCTCTCTGCTCACACACTAATTTGCACACTTGGCACCTGGCATGCTTGGTTGCTACATGAGGTTTGCACAACTTTATTTTCCCACTTGCACAGTTTTTTCCAAAGAGAATATTTATGGGCATCAGTCACTTTCCTGGACAAATGGTAAAAAGAGTGATCAGTTTCCTAGCCACATTCATATTCCTGTCACCCAGCTGCCTTTATAACCAATGGTTCCATCTACAGAAGAACAGCTGCCTTGGCCCAGGTTTGACTGACTGATTGATAGATATAGATGATACACAGAGAGAGAGACAGCAGAGACAGAGAGGAGACAGAGAGAAAGAGGAGACTGAGATGAGAGAGATGGCAGAGAGAGAGAGAGAGACACTGAGAGACAGACAGTTAGATAAGGAAAAGAGAAAAAATGAATTTATAAATCTGCAAAGATTCCTACCAAGCCCGCTGAGGAGCTATCTCTAGAAAATTGCAGACACATGTCAGTTCTTTTTAAAGAACATACAAAACAGAGAAGGAAAATCTAAGAAAGCTACTCATGCAGAAACTATTTAATCAAAGAGTAAAGACAATTATAACATCTGTTAATCTTCTTTGGAGGTTATAATTAAATGTTCTGGAGAAACACCCTTTCAGGAGTGATGCTTCAACATCTGTTGTGAAGGCCCACAGCACTATGCAGTGACAAAATCACTTTGGAAAAACCAGGCTTCTCGAGATCTCAGAGGCTGCGAGGGTCTTTGCGCTTGCAGCCCAGACCTGCCCCTGCTGTTCTTGGGGGAAGGAGGAGGGGCTTGCTCCCGAGTGCTGTGCTGGATTATCTGGACTATGACTCAGATGCAAGTCACTGTATGTTAAGGAATAACAGGATCATGGCATCAGAAATGGCCTTATGACTATCTGATGATTCCCACCTTTCACCATGCAGACGGGTCCATTTGATCCTATGTCCTACAGCTGGCTGTGGAACAATCTTACCAACAGGGCTGTTCAAGTCTCTGTCCAGATTTCACCATGCTGTTTGCTCTTTTGGTTTCTCCCTTGCTTTGGCTTGGAACTTGGATGTGTTCTCTGTTTAATAGGATTAGCACTATAATGAGGCCCTAGGACATCTGAAGTTTATGGAGAGGTAGAAAACTGAAATGATTCCCTTCTCCATCGCCCGGTCCATCACCAGTGAGAAACAATGGCCACCATCGCGTCTCTACTCGGCTTTCTGGGGAGTAGGCAAGAAAAAGGAGGTAAATTAAGATAAGGAAGGGAAAAACAAAAAGAATGAAAAAAGAGGGAGAGATGGGAAGAAAGATGATTAAGAGAGACAAGGATAGAGAAATAACGTGGGGTAAAGAGAGAGAAGGGGACAAGAGGAAGAGAGGGAGTAGAAACAGCTAAGAAAGGTGGTCCAGGGATATAGGAAAAGCACATCAAATTAAGATCCCACCAAAAGGAGCTGAGCACACTTTAAATCCATCCAACCTCATAACCTGACTCTGCTGCTGCTGCTGCTGCTAAGTCGCTTCAGTCGTGTCTGACTCTGTGCGACCCCAGAGACGGTAGCCCACCAGGCTCCCCCGTCCCTGGGATTCTCCAGGCAAGAACACTGGAGTGGGTTGCCATTTCCTTCTCCAAACCTGATTCTACTGTACTTCAAATAACCACTTCTACCCATACAAAAGACCACAGGATTTCAGTTTTGCCAACCAAAATGCAGAAATGATAAAGCCAAGGTCATCACATAGACACATAAAGGTACTGAGCAATGAAAAATATGGTCAAATAATGAGAACATAACACATATATTCACAGCCCAGCAGGCATAGAGGTGGACAGGCTCCTCGGTAGCTCCTGGGGACTGCAGATACTGGTAGGTGCCAAAATACTGAGTAAATGGAGTTCTTCACATTTGACGTTGAAATGAAATGACAAGTCCTTATGACCAGAATGTGGTGCTGACATCAGCCTGTCATTTCCCTTCAACCAGTGAAGTTGCTCAGTCATGTCCAACTCTGTGATGCCATGGATTGTAGCCTACCAGGCTCCTCCATCCATGGAATTTTCCAGACAAGAGTACTGGAGTGGGTTGCCATTATCTTCCCCAGGGGATCTTTCCAACCCAGGGATTGAACCCAGGACTTTAGCATTGCAGGCAGACGCTTTACTGTCTGAGCTACCAGGGAAGTCCTTCCTTTCAACTATCACATGCTTATCAGTTCAGTTCAGTCGCTCAGTCGTGTCCGACTCTTTGCGACCCCATGAATCACAGCACGCCAGGCCTCCCTGTCCATCACTAACTCCTGGAGTTCACTCAGACTCACATCCTTCAAGTCCGTGATGCCATCCAGCCATCTCATCCTCTCTCGTCCCCTTCTCCTCCTGCCCCCAATCCCTCCCAGCATCAGGGTCTTTTCCAATGAGTCAACTATTTGCATGAGGTAGCCAAAGTAATGTAGCTTCAGCTTTTGCATCATTCCTTCCAAAGAAATCGCAGGGCTGATCTCCTTCAGAATGGACTGGTTGGATCTCCTTGCAGTCCAAGGGACTCTCAAGAGTCTTCAACACTACAGTTCAAAAGCATCAACTCTTCGGCACTCAGCCTTCTTCACAGTCCAACTCTCACATCTATACATGACCACAGGAAAAACCATAGCCTTGACTACATGGACCTTAGTTGGCAAAGTAATGTCTCTGCTTTTGAATATGCTATCTAGGTTGCTCATAACTTTTCTTCCAAGGAGTAAGCGTCTTTTAATTTCATGGCTGCAGTCACCACCTGCAGTGATTTTGGAGCCCAGAAAAATAAAGTCTGACACTGTTTCCACTGTTTCCCCATCTATTTCCCATGAAGTGATGGGACTGGATGCCATGATCTTTGTTTTCTGAATGTTAAGCTTTAAGCCAACTTTTTCACTCTCCTATTTCACTTTCATCAAGAGGCTTTTTAGTTCTTCTTCACTTTCTGCCATAAGGGTGGTGTTATCTGCATATCTGAGGTTATTGATATTTCTCCTGGCAATCTTGATTCCAGCTTGTGTTTCTTCCAGTCCAGCATTTCTCATGATGTACTCTGCATAGAAGTTAAATAAGCAGGGTGACAATATACAGCCTTGATGTACTCCTTTTCCTATTTGGAACCAGTCTGTTGTTCCATCTCCAGGTCTAACTGTTGCTTCCTGACCTGCATACAGATTTCTCAAGAGGCAGGTCAGGTGTTCTGGTATTCCCATCTCTTTCAGAATTTTCCACAGTTTCTTGTGATCTACACAGTCAAAGGCTTTGGCATAGGCAATAAAGCAGAAATAGATGTTTTTCTGGAACTCTCTTGCTTTTTCCATGATCCAGCAGATGTTGGCAATTTGATCTCTGGTCCCTCTTCCTTTTCTAAAATCAGCTTGAACATCAGGAAGTTCATGGTTCACATATTGCTGAAGCCTGGCTTGGAGAATTTTGAGCATTACTTTACTAGCATGTGAGATGAATGCAATTGTGCGGTAGTTTGAGTATTCCTTGGCATTGCCTGTCTTTGGAATTGGAATGAAAACTGAACTTTTCCAGTCCTGTGGCCACTGCTGAGTTTTCCAGATTTGCTGGCATATTGAGTGCAGCACTTTCANTTTGAGCATTACTTTACTAGCATGTGAGATGAGTGCAATTGTGTGGTAGTTTGAGCATTCTTTGGCATTGCCTTTCTTTGGAATTGGAATGAAAACTGACCTTTTCCAGTCCTGTGGCCACTGCTGAGTTTTCCAGATTTGCTGGCATATTGAGTGCAGCACTTTCACAGCATCATCTTTCAGGATTGGAAACAGCTCAACTGGAATTCTATCACCTCCACTAGCTTTGTTCATAGTGATGTTTTCTAAGGCCCACTTGACTTCACATTCCAGGATGTCTGGCTCTAGATTAGTGATCACATCATCGTGATTATCTGGGTCGTGAAGATCTTTTTTGTACAGTTCTTCTGTGTATTCTTGCCATCTCTTAATATCGTGTGTTTCTGTTGGGCCCATACCATTTCTGTCCTTTATCGAGCCCATCTTTGCATGAAATGTTCCCTTGGTATCTCTTAACTTTCTTGAAGAGATCTCTAGTCTTTCCCATTCTGTTGTTTCCCTCTATTTCTTTGCATTGATCACTGAAGAAGGCTTTCTTATCTCTTCTTGCTATTCTCTGGAACTCTGCATTCAGATGCTTATATCTTTCTTTTTCTCCTTTGCTTTTTGCCTCTCCTCTTTTCACAGCTATTTGTAAGGCCTCCCCAGACATCCATTTTTCTTTTTTGCATTTCTTTTCCATGGGGATGGTCTTGATCCCTGTCTCCCGCAAAATGTCACGAACCTCATTCCAAAGTTCATCAGGCACTGTATCAGATCTAGGCCCTTAAATCTATTTCTCACTTCCACTGTATAATCATAAGGGATTTGATTTAGGGTCATACCTGAATGGTCTAGAGGTTTTCCCTACTTTCTTCAGTTTGAGTCTGAATTTGGTAATAAGGAGTTCATGATCTGAGCCACAGTTTGGTCTTGTTTTTGTTGACTGTATAGAACTTCTCCATCTTTGGCTGCAAAGAATAAATCAATCTGATTTCGTTGTTGACCATCTGGTGATGTCCCTGTGTAGAGTCTTCTCCTGTGTTGTTGGAAGAGGGTGTTTGCTATGACCAGTGCATTTTCTTGGTAAAACTCTATTAGTCTTTGCCCTGCTTCATTCCGCATTCCAAGGCTAAATTTGCCTGTTACTCCAGGTGTTTCTTGACTTCCTACTTTTGCATTCCAGTCCCCTATAATGAAAAGGACATCTTTTTTGGGTGTTAGTTCACCTGCTTATAAGGGCCCACAATGTCTTCAATGAGAAGGAGCCAATAACAATGTTAAACAGTCACCACATACTATGAGTCTAGTTTTGTGCAGGTGCTGGACATACTTTATCTCATTTAATCCTTACAGTGATAAGGAGGTAATATAATCCAAATATCTAGGTCAAAGTCTAACTGTGCCATTGTGAACTAACCTTTTGGGACCTTGGTCTTCTCCTCTGTTAAATAGAATTAATAGGAATCTCTATCTCAGAGGGCTATTTTGAGGATTAAATGAGACAATATAAATAGAAAGCATGACAGGGCTAGACATACTGCAAGCACTTAATCATTGTTGATGTTACTACATTTTATGGACAAGGAAACTGAGCTCAAGGAAATTAAATAGTTCTCTCAAAGTCAATGGAGATCAGGTCAGAGGCTGGAACCCTCTAGGTTTTAATCCCTAGGTAGAGTCGGACACGACTATGTGACTACCACTTTCACTTTTTCACCAGTGCTAAAACTCCTCATAGCCCCAGTGGTTCTGTGAACAGGGGTTTCATCTCAGTGTTTATTGGGTGAGAAAACAGAACATTTCGCTTATCTTTCAGATACTCTGTTTGATACTCAGCACAGTTCAATGACTACCCAGTATCCATCTTCACGCACCCTTTTTGCATTCCCTTTACATCATAATCCCTGTTTCTCTTCTGGCTTTTTAGACTAATTCATTGGTACTCTTTAAATAGCCACCAAATCTCATTGTATAGTCACCCACATATTTTGATCTCTGTTGCTTCCAAGGTTGGGTGTCTCTAGTGGTTCAGCAGTAAAGAATCCACCTGCAATGCAGGAAATGCGAGTTTGACCCCTGGGTAGGGAAGATCCCCTGGAGAAGGGAATGGCAACCCACTCCAGTATTCTTATCTGGAGAATCCCATGGACAGAGGAGCCTGGCGGGCTACAGCAGCAAAGAGTTGGATACAACTTAGCAAAGAAACCACCACCATATTCAAGGTATTAGTCATTTTTACATTCACCTATTCATTGACTTCAGTTTCACTTTTCACTTTCAGGCATTGGAGAAGGAACTGGCAGCCCACTCCAGTGTTCTTGGCCAGGAGAATCCCAGGGACGGGGGAGCCTGGTGAGCTGCCGTCTATTGGGTCGCACAGAGTCAGACATGACTGAAGCAACTTAGCAGCAGCAGCATCTAGGGATTAAAGCCACATGGACATGAGCTTTAGCTACTTGTTTTGTTACTCTATTAATGGACTCCAAGAAATCCTGGTCTTTTTAGTGTACAAGGCAGCCTCTCAGGGAATCAGTATCCACAAAGTTGCCAGCCCAAGTTGGAAAATGTAAAAGGGCACATTACTCAGCTCAAGACATCTTTCTCTTTCCATTCCCTTGTCTTCAACAATGAAGGAAGAAAAGAAATCCTGTCCATCCTCTTCTTCATTTACTCTCATATCTATAGAGACCCCATTGACGAATGCAGTGAATATTGATACTTACACTACTGAAACTAAACAGGTACTCACTGACTCATTGAAAGTTGGGTAAAAAGAAATGTCTTGCCTTTGTTCTCTGTACCACAGGAATGTTAAATGTCATCAGTTGAGTTATAAAAAGGTATGTTTTCAGAAGTATAAGAATGGAGAGGAGAAAGCACTAAAATCTGAAAATTTGCTTGTATCTGCCCATGCACCAAATATCTGTTGGGCAACTACCATTTATCAGCCACTGCTTTTGATGCTCAGGTTACAATATTAGATGTGATAGATACAGGTTCTGCCTCCATGGAACAAGAAATGGTATGGGGAGACATTCTGAATCCAATAGCTGACCATGTGTTTAATTCCCCTGGTGACACATGCCATGCAAAGCGAGGACCTGAAGCTCTCCATATCTGTAACAAATAGGGAAAACTTTCCTGAGGAAAGGCCATTTAGGCTGAGCAGGAACTGTCTCAGTGAGGCTTGGGAGGGAGAGGCAGCCTTCCTCAGAGGGAGGTATTTTGGTGAGCAGAAAGAGAAGAGCTCTGTGCTAACCCAACGAATGACTAGACAAGTCAGCTCAAGTCCCCACAGCTCTTTCCTTCACTGCAACATGGCAAAGTGAGAACTTAATAATGCTCTCCAGCATTCATGATTTCTCTAGATTCTCTTTCCCTGTGTCTGAATCAAGGATACTCTACAGAGTAAGAAGATTCTAGGCCAGGTGCAGGAAACACATTTTGTTGAGAGTGGGCTCACTAAAATATAGCAAACATATATAAACTAGATACATTCCTAGGATAGGAGAACCATCATTTTTTCCCTCCATACTCAGCAGCCAATATCAGTTTCCCTAAAAGGCTCAGGGACCAGAGCTCCAACTCCAAAAGAATGGTCATACATATTTTATGACTTGGCATCCGAAGTCCTGGTTTGATAGATGAGCTATATAAGTGATCTGAATGCTCCAGTTTTCTCTAACAATGGAAGAGTTAAGACTTCTAATTTCTCCAGACTGGAAGAAATACAAGGCATTTTAAAAAATTACCTTGGTAGTTTTACTGCTGTTAATCAGGTGTCTTAAAAACAATGGTGTCTTTCATAGTACCTGTTGCAATGGTCTGTATGAGTTTTATTCAGTTTAATAAGGCCCTCTACTGGCAATCTCCAAAAACACAGTCTCTTTCAAATTATTTTAAGTAAACTATTTAAATGAGTACTCCCAATAATAAAGCATCTCACATTCCTGATTGTGCAAATCTGGGCTGAAAGAATGAGAAGAAAATAAGAAAGGGAAGAAATAAATGCCATTTTAAGTGGGCCATTCATTTAGCTATTCATAAAATAACATTACATGAAGTATCATTTGCTTTCCTCTGATAAAGTTATTCTATATATCAAAGGTACTCAGAAACAAAGGCTATTTCTTACTCTGAAATGTATTAATATTCATGCAACCATAAAACTAAATTATGAATGTTATTTACAAACTACAATAAACCAGATTATTTCAGTCTATTTATTCACATATGAGTAATTGACTATAATTAGAACCAAAAAAAAATGCTGAAGGCAGGCCTTTTAAACTTATTCTGATATGACACAAATAATAATTAACTTCTCCTGCTTGACAACTAACCAGAAAGAAAAGAAAAGAGTATATGGTGACTTAAGAATTTATCCATAGAATAATGTTTTAAAATTAAGTTATCTTTGGCACATTCATCAAAAGGCTGTTGGAAATTTTAACTATAGATTCCTAGAAAACCAAGTTAGTGTTTTAAATTAAGCAATTAATAACTTTAGAAAAAATATTTTTAACAGAAAGGAAATTCAATAATTATTTGAATCAACAGTAAATGTTATTTATAGTCATGATAAAAATAAGCACTGAATATACATTTAACCAAAATTGTGATATAATTACATTGGAGAACAGGAGAGGTATGAGAAGTGTAACAAATATATATTGTAATCTATCATAATAAAAGGTAAAAAATTTTATATTATAACTAGATATAAAAAGCATTATTTAAAAATATTATAGAAAAAACAGCTAAAAGAAAACCCTCTGAAAAGCAGCACTGAGGAATGGGGTTTGGAGGTCACTCAGGACTGTCACATATATATATATGCGTGTTGTGTGTGTGTATACAAACACACACACACATATCTTGTCATATATACAAGCACTGTTTATATATATATATATGTAAACATTTTAGTACATGCATGCTCAGTTGCTCAGTGGTGTCCACCTCAATTTTAGGACTACCATAGCAGATTTAATATATACAAAGTGACATTTATGAATATAGTTATTTATATAGATATATTTGTACTATTTGGTTTTCTAAATGATGAACATGTATTAATTTGATTTTTTTTTTAAGTTTCTAAGAACAGGTCAGCCCTGTCAATGGAACCCACTCAGGATATATCTTTTGCATTGGCCTAGATCAGGGGTCTATGTTTCCATATTCAGTTTGTCAAATGAAGCAAGGACCCTTCTTGGAATAGTTTGTCAGACATGCATCTTGACAGTAATACTCATTCCCACATTTTAGAAATAACAGTTTTTCTTCCAACAATATGTATCTATCATATTATTATTCAAGCTTAAGTTCCAAAATGGGTTTGAGACTTTCTTCTTGAACTCAGTCCATTGGTTTCTTATAGTGCATCCAAATTCTACTCAAAGGAATCACTAATCCATAAAGTTTATTTCTAAAAGGAGAGATCTGATTTCTTGCCCTGAAAATACAAGATTAATTTATGTAACTACTGGGAAGTACCTAATGGAGGCTTCCAAAAGGACAGGACACACTTCATTAGACAAGTATGTATTCAGGCATAGGAACTGTTGTGGGTAATGTTCTTATGTATCTGAGAGATTTATTATTTCATCTTTAAAGAAAGCACAGTTGGGAATCTAAAATTCCAAAGGCATTAAACTCTGTAGAATTAGAGAAGTAGAGAAAAATAAGGCTATAAGGTATCTTGCGTTTAACTGGTTCCATGACTTGCCAGTGTTCAACCTCAACCATTCTGGTTATTTAAACAAAATACTACCACTTCCCCTGGTAAATTTTTCCGGAGACCAGCTGAATGGCCAAAGATCAATTCCAATTTTTTTTTTTTTAACCTAAGTCCCCTGAATCAACTCTTGACCAAGCTGAACTCAGCCTACCAACATCTCTACCAAGAATGCAAATAATCTTGATGTTGAGCCATAAACTTGGGCCAACCTGCAAGGGGATTTGTGTCTGAGATTAAAAAACAAAAACAAAACAAAAAAGCCAAAGGACTGCGCATGGGCTTTGACCCTTCTGCAAAGCTAGAAAATGTGAATCATCCCTTCAGTCAGCTGTCACCTAGAAGTGTTTATCTGATGTGTAGCTCTCCAGTACATCAGTGCATGGAAAGACAAGAAAAATCAAAGTTCCACCATTGGTGAAGCTCACAAGAAACGTTGCCTTCCATATGTCCGGAGAGTCTTAACATGAAAGGTCAAGAGTATGGGGTCAGGGTTCAGGTCTTGTCTCTGCCTCTTTTACTGCCCATGTGACCTTTGCACATTACCTCACCTTTTTGGACCTAAGTATCTTTACCTAGAAAATAAGCAAAATGATCATAATGAGATAGCACTTGTGAAGAGTTTAGAAATGTGGTACTGACTATGGGGAAGAAAGTTTAAATCTTCTCTTAGAGTACCTATCAAATATGCATTCATACACTTTTATTTTTCATCATCTCTTGGGAACTCACTGTGTGACAGGTGCTTAGTTAGGTATGAGATTACAAATCTGGCCACGACCTGGAGGGTAAACTAGGTGAATGGGGAGGTGCCACCGGCAAGAGCATAAAGGTATTGAGGTGCTAGAGAACATACAAGCCAAGCATGTGTGGGTAACAGAAACCTACCACCTCCTGGTAGGTAACACAGGAATTCCAAACCAAATCATCTGAGAAACTTTTTAACTATGCCTCAATCTGAATCCCACCTTGGAGATGCTGATTCATTAAGTCTAGGGTGGAACATGAGCACTGGTCAGGCCAACAGTGATCACAACAGTCAATCCTAAAGAAAATCAATTCTGAGTATTCACTGGAAGGACTGATGCTGAAGCTGAAGCTCCAATACTTCGGCCACCTGATGTAAAGAGCCCACTTACCAGAAAAGACCTGATGATGGGAAAGACAGAAGGCAAAAGGAAAAGGTGGTGGCAGAGGATGAGATGGTTAGATAGCATCACTGACTCAGTGGACATGAATGTGAGCAAACTCCAGGAGACACTGAAGGACGGGGAAGCCTGGTGTGCTTCCAGTCCACGGAGTTGCAGAGTGAACACAACTTATCGACTGAATAACAATACTCATATGAGGTAGGCACTCTTATTGGCCACATTTTAAAGACAAAAAGCAGAAAGAGAAAACTCAAGTGAATTAACCAACATCATACAGCTGGCCAGTGATAAAAGGAGGACTTGAGCTGGGCAGTCCGGTTCCAGAACCCAAATCCTGAATGGCTCTACCATGCTGTTCTTCAACCCCTGACAGAAGACACAGATGAATCGTCAGGTCAGGAATCTCCAGGACAGACACAGAGTACATGGGAGGGAGTGGAGAGAAATGAGGCTGGGGAGGTTGGAGACGTCACTTCAGGAATAGCCCTGTTTGCATGCTTGGGAGTCCAGTATTAGGGGCCTTCATTCATTGAAAATGCATTTCAAGCCACTCAGTACACTTACATATTTTTGTCAGCCATGTGTAGAGGCATGCGTGTTTGGTTTAGGAAAAGGGATACTTAAGATTAGCAATTGAGTCCTTAACTTCTTTACTATTATATATTTAACCACCACTCTATAACAGTGCTGTGGATATAGAAGTACTGAACCATAGCCCTGGCTTTTGATGGAAAGACGTATTTAACTGTGTGACAAAGAGCTTCAGATCCCATAGCAAAAATCAGCACAGGATACCATGAGGGTCCAAAGAAGAAAACCATCATTTCAACTTGAAGAATCCATGGAGGCATCCCATAGGCAGAAGTATCAGGGACAAGGAAGGCTCAGAAGAAAAGAGGAACACAGGGTGTTAGTGGAATCAAGTTGAGTGTTAGCATCACAGGTCCAGGCTGCAGTGAGAAAATGAGGCTAGGAGAGAGGAGGAAGACAGGTAAGGGTGTGATCAATAAAAGAAATTTAGAGAGTTAAGTAAAGCAGAAGCACAAAATGTCAGAGCTGAAAACCAACTTTGGTTTCAATGTGCACCTGATGCAAACGGCCTTATGTACTATTCCACCACCTGAAATGTCTCGCTTAACTTTAGGTCATCAAATGTCAAGTAATCACAAAGTGCTCTTCGGTTCTCTAGCCAAACCGAGGAACAGAGTTATTAAGAAACATACCCAAAGCCAAAGACAAAACAGGAATGTTCTCTCTTTACCAGACCACCTTCAGCTATACACCTTCACTCAGCCAGCTCCTGCAGGAAGGCTAGTAACCACACATGGGTGGTATTTCTTCTACATCCTGGAAGAACTGAAACGTGAAATGCATGCCAGGATGAGCATGGCTTTCTGGTTGGAGCTCTGCCACCATTTTGCTAGGTGACTCTGGACCAATCACTTCCCCTCCTCATGCCTCAGGTTTTCTTCTTATAAATGATAAGCTTTGACTAATGGTTTGGAAACTATTTTAGTAGCACATCCCCTTTTTTAAGTAAAAATTCACAGAAAGCATTGAGTTTTAATACATAAAACATATTCAGTACTAACTAGTAGTTACAGGATGGATAAACAACAGGGTTCTACTGTCTAAGTGCAGGGAATTATATTCAATATCCTGTGATAAACCAGACTTCCCTGGTAGTTCATTGGTTAAAACTGTGTGCTTCCAAAGCAGGGAGTAAGGGTTCAAGCCCTGGATATGGAACTAGGATCCTACATGCTGTGTAACAGTCAAAAAAAAAGAAAAGAAAAATTATATATATATATACACACAAACACGTATCTGAGTCACTTTGCTGTATAGCAGAAATTAACATTATAAATCAAATACACTTCAATAAAACTTAAAAAAAAAAAAAATACGTCCAAGAGAGTGCGCTCTGATGAAAAAATTTGGAGCTGACAAACATGCACGAGGAAACTGCCCATATCAGAATTCCACTGCAAACTGTCAGATATTTTAGGAGCTTTTGGGCACTGACTTTTTACAATTCTGAACAAGAGAAGAAGGGAAAGGCAGTGAAGGCTATCATTGCTCCTGTGGGCTGGTGACAGAGCTGCTGAACTGAGGACCAGACAGGTCTCCTGGATCAAGTCATGGAGCTCATTTGCAGGAGGTAACAGGCTAACAGCCACTTGCCAATCCATGTGGCAGGGCTGTCAGGACGGGATGGCAGGCATCGGCCAGAATGTGCTAGTGATTACAAGGGGCTGAGCCGCAGGCACTCAGGTGCAAACCCTGCATCTAGAAGCATGCAGCTGAAAGACAAATCCACGTGGCTCTGACGCAGTGCTTCCAGGTGGTGCCTGGCAGCCGTAATGAGAGGAAGACCTGGTCCAGGCTGGTGGTACACAGAGCCCACCCTTCCAATTCCCAAAGAATGTGTTCAGAGAGTTTGAAAGAGTTGGAGGAAAGTGAAAGCAAGGATATGGGTCTCCCCGAGCTGAGTATCAAAGTTTGACTTTTTCAGTAGCACCTTCATTCAGGTTCCCATCCCAGAGGACACGTCAGAACAGTGAACATTTCTCCAGATACCTAAAGGGAAGAAATCTAGATAGAGATGGTTTCCATTGCAAAACATTTGTCTAGCCGTTCAAATTCCCTGAGAATGAATGAGTTTGTGTGTGTTTGGAAGGAGGGTTGTAATTAAGAAGGGAAGTAGACATTGAACCCACACACATTAAAATCTATAAACCACAGAAAGGATCAGAGAATAAAAACAAGAGTGTATTTTCCTTTCCAACACAGTTAATTAAAAATCAGTCTTTACAGTTTTCTACTAAAATTTCTAGGTCAAGCTAATAGTTTTCTGTATGGTTGGTTGCTTTTTATTAAAAAAAAATTTTTTTTTCCAACCTCCCTGCAGAGGCAAATGAGTATCAGGAACTCAGTATCTTGTTATCAGCTACGTGCAAGTTCTCTGCACCTACCCCATCAACTTCAGTGCACTGTAATTACTACTTGAAACAAATGCACACTTGTTGCGGCAGCGAGAGAGCCCAGAGAAATACATACGCCCATCATCTCACGTTAAAAGCAAAGCAAGCCATATAAATACGAAAAACTGTTACAAGAGTTTTTAAAAAATTCCAACAGTCTTACTTGTCGTCAGCTCTGCAGTCAACACATCTCACAGCCCTGGAGACAAACACAGGAACTGCAACTCTCTCCAGTTAAACATTTCCTCCCGAGTTGATCCTCTGTTTATTTGTGAAGCCTGAAAAGGCTGGGCGCAGAGAACACGCCAGTTTTCCTGAACAGCCAAAGCAGCAGCAAAAGTTGCTACCGCGAATTCAGAGCGAGTTTGCCGAGAGTCGGCTGCTCCCCCGGCTGCGGCTCCGTGGTTGCTCTGAGCTTGTAAATACAAGCTCCGTGGACAAAGTCCCACATGACATCACTGGCAGCTGCTTATTGTTGAGTCTTTATTAACTGACTGTCAAAAAGAAAGGAGGGGGTGGGGAGCAACAGTATCTTTTCTGCAGCAAAATCGGCATCTCCGAGCGGATTCCGATGATGCAAGCGTAAATAATTCCATTGATTTGAATTTTCAGGAGCCTGGTTTCCCTCAGGTCAGATCCTTTCTTCTGAGAAAGGCAGAGAATCACCTCCGACTGACGCTGGCTAAGCTGAAGCCATGCCGGAGCCAGTGGGCCCCTGACAAGTTGTTACCCACCTGTTTCCAGTCAGCTTCAGAGTTTGATAATTCATGAGTAAATGAATATTAGTTACCTCTTATATTGCCTAACTGTGTAACAACAACATAACAACTACTTATGTCTTATATTGCCTAACCACTTTCACTGTAATATATATGCATATGTATATATGCTTATGTATATTTATATACACACCTCTTTGAGTGATACGTGTGTGTGTGTGTGTGTGTACCTGGCTGACTTTGTTTTCCTAGATGGCTTGTCCTAGCAAAGATGAAACTCTTCAGGTACACTATAAAGTTTTTCAACTTGGGGGTAGGGCTCCCTGAAATGTACACCAAATTATGTATGTGCAAATCGGAGCATTCTTTTCTGAGAAAGGCTCTTCAGATTCCTAATCACCTTCCTGCACCACTCTCATCACACCAAAAATCAAATCAATAAATCATCTCTGTCAAATATCTCTAATCTCTCAAGAAGTACTATAAGCCCCACCCACTTCCAATTTGCAAGATAAAAATGGGTGTCTCCCCTTCTATTTGCTCTCTCAAGGAATCTCCCTTCTTCTGTGAACTGATTCTTACTGGTGGTTTTTATGGTTTTCCTCCCCCCCACCCCAACCTGCGAAATCCACAAACCCTATATCACATCCCTGCCGTGAAGCTGGGACACCCTAGCCCACTGTTTTCCTTCCTTCCTCTGAACTGCTATAATGATGCTGACTATTTATATTTATTTGCTGCTTTTTATATACTGATATATTTTTAGCTTGTTTTTTAGCCATCTGTGTTTCTGTCTCCCCAAGTCACTTTGAAAGGTCTTCGAGGGCAGCCATTGTGTTATTTGTTTATACCCATACCTCCTGCCATCATGAATCTTAAGCAGAAATGGGGGGAGGAGGACCTTGAGGGCCAAGGCAGGAACAAGGTTAGCAGAGCCCATGGAATGGGGTGTATGTTTAGATAAGCACTCTCCCTGCCCTTGGAAAATAATTAACTCGCACCCCCCGTTACCATGTGAGTGGATGCTCTTTGTCACTTCCAAAAACTGTTTTTTCAAAAAGTGCTGATTATTATTGATTTGGTAGGGTATTAAGGTCCCCAAATAGTTTACTTTCATGTAGGAATCGGTTAAAGATAGTGCCTATCTTATATGCTACTTATGGGTTTAAATAAACTCTATTTATGGAAAGCAAATTAGAAGTACCTAAGATTTTTAAGTACAAACACTGACACCCAACAATTCCTCTTTTCCAAAGTGACCCCGCAAATATGCTCACAAAAGAGCCTAAGGATATAAGCTCAATAATGTTCTTTGCAACATTCTTTGTAAGCCAATAGAGACACCATAAATATTCATTAATATGAGCAAAGATAAGTCACACAAATTTTGGTATATGTATAGTAAAAAAAAACTTAGGGTTAAAAAGAATTGAGCTAACAGTGCATATACTGACATGAAAAGAAGTAGGTAGCTTATTGACTGAATACAGCAAATCATTGCATATGATAGGAGGAATTATGCACATTATCAGCAGTGGTTATCCCTGGGGAATTTTTCTGTGTGGTTTGACTTTTCTTTTTAAATGAATGTGTTCCACTTTTGTTACTTAAAAAACAATAAAAGTAAACATATGATTGTGCAATTTTCAAAATAAATCGTTAAGTAGAAACCTAGCTATCCCTTCAACAAATGTCTGGCATATAGTAGGTGCTTAATAAAGATCTATTGATTGGTTGCAGATCTGTGACATTTCTACTAGGATACAGCAGTATAGGGGGATGGATTGGGGTAACAAAGGAGAAAAGGCACTGGGTTTTTATTCTTGATGGCATGACCGACCTCCTTTGCTTTACATTTAAGGACTAATTTGAAAACCTCTTGGACTCTGTCCACTTTAAGAAATGATTAAATTTAAGTGCTCAGAACATGAAGTGCTGACCTTTCCCTTGTGCAACTGTTGTTTGACAAATGGAGTTTTAAGGTAAGACAAGCAAGAACTGCTTTGGTTCAGTTCACTGATTGCCAGCAAGCTCTGGAGGGAAACTCAGGAACCTGGTAAGGACACAGGTTTGCTCAGATCCTTGTCATGGCTGGTGTAACATTAAGGAACTCTCCAGTGAGGGAGGTTAGGAAAGTCTAATCTACACAGTCTTCGGAGCTTTATTACAAGGGAACTCGGGACTTTGAAAAAGTCAGTGGTCAGGAGTTACGATGCCCAACACAGCTCTGAGTCCCCTACATACAGCCTCCAGGCCTTCATAGTAGAAAGTAACAAAGATAAGCCATCTATTAGATACTACATTTTTCTTTAAGGAAAAAAGTGCAAGTAAAAAAATCACTGAAGATTTTCTCCAAGGTAAGATAGATTTCCCAAAGCACTATTTCCATTCCTCTAGAGAAAACATACTGGAGTCTTATCTTACTTCTAGTAAGAAGATGCCTTATGTCTATAATCATTTCAAGAAAAAAAATGAAAGCACGTCTATATTTCCTGCTTGTTTTTTATGGTCTATTCATCCACATATCTTAGGATTCTGAGGGCTGATTCTATTTAAAAGCACATTTGGAGCCCCTTGGGTGTGACAGGGTCACACTTCCCCAACTGAGAGTTAAAAACAAGCATTTAACTTGACTTACAATTCAGGATTCCCTGAATTGTAATTGTACCAGGCTTCCCTGGTAGCTCAGACAGTAGAGAATCCATTGCTCAATGCAGAAGACCTGAGTTTGGTTCCTGGGTCAGGAATATCCCTGGAGAAGGGAATGGCAACCCACTCCAGTATTTTTGCCTGGAGAATCCCATGAACAGAGGAGCCTAGCAGGCTACAGTCCATGGGGTTGTAGAGTCAGACACAACTGAGCAACTAACACTTTTACAATTCAGGATAAAAAAAAATTAGGGAAAAGGGAGTGGGCAGGGCTTGCTTCCCCACCTTGACTAGGTGATCATTAACACTGCTGCCAAAATTACTTCCACCTGCTGAGATGCTTGGCCTGGCTCCTGTTCCAGTGCCTTCTAGTCCTTCATTCAGGCAATTTCCTCTCTCCATCAGGCTGCTCTCCCTGGTGGGGAACGGCTGGGCAGTTACAACAGGTATATATGTGTCTCTTTACCTGCTCATTATTTTAAAGTGTTATGCTGTATTTTTCATGTTTAAGTGTTTTCTGTCTTAAACTGGAAAGTCGGAGATGGTAATCATATCTGCAAGATGTGAAACATAGCCAAGACCTGCTTTGGAGGTGCTTGCTGGTGATGGCAACT
This sequence comes from Aepyceros melampus, assembly GCA_006408695.1. NCBI lineage: Eukaryota > Metazoa > Chordata > Mammalia > Artiodactyla > Bovidae > Aepyceros > Aepyceros melampus. Next base: position 88,614 of record SJXQ01012217.1, read on the forward strand.
ATCAAGATTGTCCTCAGATACAGTTTCTGCCTCCAGGATCTAATCTCCCCTCTACCTTGGGCTTCCCTGGTGGCTCAGTAGTAAAGAATGTGCCTGTCAATGCAGGAGACGTGGGTTCGATCCCTGGGTCTGGAAGATCCCCTGAAGAAGAAAATGGCAACTCACTCTAGTCCTCTTGCCTGGGAATCCCATGGTGGGCTACAGGCCATGAGGTTGCAAAGGTCAGACCGAGCACACGTGCATCTACCCTTCTCATCCTGATAAACACATATAACTGCTGCCATTTAAGCATGGATATGTGCCATTTGCTTTAAATACGTTATCTAACTTAGAATATCCTAGTGAGTTACACACTTTCATTACCAGTCCCCTTTTACAACCAAGGAAACTGAGGCTCAGAGAGAAATATTACTGAAGTGATTTGACTCTAATCACACAGATAACATTTCTACTGTTTCAACTCTGCCTGACCTTCCAGTGTCCCAGGGAATACCTAGAATCCCTAGATCCCTCTGAGGATTACAAACATTGAAAAGAGAGTTGTTAAACCAATATGAATAATGGCAAATTGGATTAAAAGCATGTAGTCATCATTATGGGCTTCCTAGGTGGTGCTAGTGGTAAAGAACCCGCCTGCCAATGCAGGGGACATAAGAGATGTGGGTTTGATCCCTGGGTCAGGAAGATCCCCTGGAGGAGGGCATGGCAATCCACTCTAGTACTCGTGCCTGGCAAATCCCCATGTACAGAGGAGCCTGGCAAGCTACAGTCCATAGGGTTGTAAACAGTCCATACGACTGAGCAAGTTAGCATGCATACACTCAGAGCCTTATTACTCAGTTCTAAATTCTATACACAGATGGCAGTGACCTTCAGACTTCAGTCTTGAACTAGTGTGACTACTGCTGCTTTCTATAACCCAGGCCCTCTGCTTGCCTCTTAGAGGAGATGTATTATAGGCCTCAAAGACCTTGGGACTCATTTCCCAGGGCTTAGTCCCACAGTATCATGATGGAGTAAGTGCTCCATGCCCTTGGAGATGCACAAGATCCAGATACAGGAAGGAGAAAATATTGGAGGCGGCATTTAATCATGTTTACAGCCTGTTTCCCTTTATGCTGAGAACCTTCAGTAACTCTGGTTCCTTTGCTCATGGTGGTGGTAATGGTTCCACCAGAGCTTAAGAAACAGCCTGTGCCCAGCAAGTTGCCCTATAAAAGCTAACAGGATCATAAATAGGAAGCAGAGATGTGAGGAGTAACACAGGAACACTCCAGCATTTCCTAAACAAATTACCATGGTTTTGAAGAGTATGAGTCCCTGGGGGCCTGAAAATCAGCATATTTAGAAAGTGATCCACATCATTCTCATGCAGATGAGCCTCAGATTGTATTTTAAGAAACACTGTTTGTACCAAGAGAAGTAAATATATGGCCCTTTCATCTAAGATCAGACATTGATAAAGATCAGGTCCATGTTTCCTCAGAATGAGCACTGGGATCAAACAGCAAATTCCTGGTAACTCTCACTGACAACAGATCACACCTTACACAACTTGGGAAAGACACAGCAGGTGCCACAGGGATGGTCCCGGACATGTCGTTGGATAAAGTCATTCACAGGCTTTTCTCGCTGCTGATGTCACCACCATCCCCCATACATAAATCCAACAAAAACAAGAGTAAACCATAAAGTGTGATGTCCAATAAAGTTCAGATTACTTCCATAATGGAAGCTTAGATGCATTCATGATAGATCACATTTCAAGCCTAGAAATATTTTTTTTTCTTTTTTCAGTAGGGGAGAAAGGGCCGCTTGCCAGTGCTCTCAACACATAGGCAGCTTATTTATTGGGTTGTTGACACCCTTGGGGCACCAGGAGCCTTTGCAGGGTGATAGGGTAGATGCCCCTTGAAAGAGGAGGTAGAGGGACGAGATTAAAAAAAATTAAGCATGTATGACAATTGACCTGGAAATGGGGTGCTACTCCCCTCCCCTAATACATCTGCCTTCACCAGCTTGTGCTCCAGGCCCAATCCCAGGAGGTACAGCAAGGGTTAATGCTCCCTAAGGTGCTGGAGGCTCTGATGAAAGGCCTGTGTGTAAGCATAAAGTATCACCTCAGAAGTTGAAGGATTTGATTTCAGCTTCTTCATTGTGATGTTGACAGTGCATACTGTGAGTTTGACATTTTCAACTACTTTGCAGGACCCGAATAAAAAGGGCTGGTGAGAGTCTGTGGGAAAAAAGGGTAAGGAGGGGGCCATAACCCTCCCCAACTTTGATTTTATACAAATCAGTGCACAGCATTAAAGTTTGCAATTGCAAGGCATGTCCAGCAATGCTGCTTTGGAGATGTGTGTAAACCCAGTAAACTGGGAGATGTACATTGCATTCCTTCTAACCTGAGAACTGAGTCTTTATGAAACCAGAACCCATGGGAGGCCTCAATGGACATGATTGTCTGTAAAGTGAGAGTATTTTTTGGTCCGTGGTGATTGTCTAAAGAAAAAGGCCCTGAGTTCAATTTTCACCAGCTATGGAGAGGCCATTACAATCAGAGATAAGCTCTTAGGAAAGGAAGGGAATGGGGACAGCCACTGGCTTTCCCAGCTCGATGCCTGCCACCAGGATTACTGGGTGATTAATGTCTTTGATAAAACCTGCCCTGAATGGCATTGACAGTAAAATCCCTGTGGTTCCTGAAACCTGGGGCTCTGGCACATACTAGCCGTGCTCCCATCTCCTCATACCAGCCCTGGACATTAGCCAGGGATGGGACATAAGGCCTAGAGGAAAGGCTGTTGACAGCTCGGATGCCCAGGAAGGCGGTGCCCCCGAGGAGAGGTAAGGTGGGTCGTCAGGGGACAGTGCCCAGGCTTGGAAACCCCTGCCTACTCTTGCCCAAAATGTCAGCAGAGCCCTGGATTGGCTTGGGCCCCAACGTTCCTCCTTTCATGCTGATGAAGCCTCGTAGGTTAAAAAACAAAAGAGGGGACTATGGTAGGGAAAGTGGGTCAGCGGTGTGCTGGAAGGGAGGACTGGAGGAAGAGTAGGCCTCTTCTTTCCTCCTTTTAGTTTCCTTTGGAAGTGCACACACACACACCACATACACACACACACAGGAGTTCTTTTTTCTGGTAGCCCTATATTTTAGGCCCCAGAAACACCTTATTTTTGTGGTAAATATTCCTCAAATGCCCTTTAGAAAGCATGCCTTACAGATCAATGAGAGAGGCTGCCATCTCTGTGCATGTCCCCAACTAAACATTCCTGGGAAGTCAACAGCAAGGGCAGAGACTGGGGGGTGGGGGCACGGGAGAGCAACAAGCTCAGGTGTGAAGGATACCTGTGGAAACCCAGGCCCACACTGCAGGGGATGGGCAAACAGGCTGGGCCCCAGGCAGCATGGCCAGGTCCAGGACAGACCTGGGAAGCAGTGTCATCATGCAAGCAGCCGGGTGCACATTTGGCCTCTTCACCACCCTCTCTGCCTCCAAAAGTCGGTGCCTCTTCTTTCCTTGGGTAAAGCTCACTATGGTGTGGAGAAATGACCTTCTGTCCAGGAAACTGTGGTATTAAAAGCCTATATAGGGGATTCTCCAGGGGCCCAGTGGTTAGAATGCTGCATTTTCACTGACAAGGGCCAGGGTTCAATCCCTGATCAGGGAACTAAGATTCTGCAAGCAGTGTGGCAAAAAAAAAAAAAAAAAAAATTAAATTAAATTTTAAAAGCCTCCATAATTCTCCTGAGAAGTCAGAAAGGCTAAGGGACCGAACTCTAAGCTCTAGGAACTTTTGAGGCAATAAAGCCCTCAGCTCTGTCATCACTGCTGTTTTAGATTTTACACCTTAAGTAAATCCAGGGGAACTGATTTAAAACAGGTTAAGCCTTTTCCAGGTACAATAATCTATTTTTAAACCTAAAAATCTGCTGGTGAGGAAATTATTTTAAAGTAGAGGCTATTAACAAAGGAGAATAATGATTCCATTTATTGGTTATCACTTATTATTTTGATAAATTGTAGTAATGCCAGTCCTATTGATCAAGGTCACGAGATGCTATTGTTAGGTTAGAAACCACTTAAGAATATAGCTAATAGCTTTGGAATAAATATAAAAATGATGTTACTGACCTATTGAAAAGCACAGGGAACTACACTTAATATAACGGAAAAGAATGAAAAAAGAACATATGTGTGGGTGTGTATATATATATATATATATATATATTTATGTATGTGTGTGTATATAATACACATATACATATGTAATGAATAAGTATGAATCAAATATGCATGAATCATTTTTCTGTACATTTGAACCTAACACAACATTGCAAATTAACTATACTTCAATAAAAAGATAAATTCTTTGTTTTCTAAGAAGAGTGTAGTCAATATAATAAGGAGCCTTGGGAATGTTATTTTAGCAATAGGACACTTTTGAAATGAAATCTTGGGCAGAATTTAGTGACATACAACAGTTCAGAGGGTAGTGTCCCTGGAGAGGTCCTACAGCCTATCCTGCCAGCCCTCCCAACTCCCACCTGCAGAAAAGAGAAGAGAGAAGACATACATTTTGCAGATGAGGCTGGATGAATTGAGCTAAATGAAATCATGCTTTCCCTGTTTACTTCATCCTATATTGGACCTCTGCCCTCTGAGCTCCTTGGCCCCGTACCCTCTGCACCACCCAGTTTGGCGCTTAATGATGCACAGCAAGGACTTGTGTGTTCACATTTGCCTTCTGCAGGCAGCTCTTACCTCCCAAGCAGACCGTCATCATCCTGATGCAGAGCCCATGTTTCTATGTGTCAGTAGCTCCCGCTGCGTCAGCCTGGTACTAGGCATGCACAAGCTGTTTGTTCCAGTTAGAGAAGGAGACCTAAAGTCACTGGAGGCCTAAAAGTTAGTAGGCAGAAAGATTTGATCCAACTTGGGACGCTAGTGACAGGCTTGAATGGGAGGTGGGTGGCGGGGATGTGGGTATCAGAGTCTCAGATAAGGAAACCTGAGTGTCTTTCTTCTTTATCTTCTTCCTTTGCCTTCTTCAGCACCCTCTTCGAAATCACATGTCAGATGTATATGATCATTTCCACCTATTTCCCCAAGATGCAATCAGTATCACTTAATAATTGTGAACAATATGTTGAAAGTCCTGAAAAAATAATACATTATCGTCTAACAAATGTCATGTGAACTTGAGGGCTACATGGAAGCACTAATCTTCAAAATCACTATCTTTTAATTTGCAATTGTATTTGTTCATTCATCCACTGAGTCATTCACAAAAATTACATGAAGCAGTTTACAGTGTACACAGCAAATCTTCATTGAGCACCTCCTGAATTCCAGGCTCTATTTTATTTTAGAATCTGAGCAGCTATGAACACTCATTCCTTGGATTTCTACTGATTGGGAGATATATAATGGAAAAACACACTGAAAAAGATATTTCAATTCCTATTTTCATAAAAATAAAATCAACCTGTAGAGGCACTGCTCTAAGGTCCAGAGAGAATAACTGAGTTTGTGTGTTAGAGAAGTGAAGGCAACCTGACAATAAAGTACAGGGAAGTGAGCCTGATGTACCAGCATCTTGGATGCAAAGAACTAGTTCCTGGGGGAGCCCAGTTCTTCACTGGAGATGTAATTGTTGACTGAGTGTGATCTATGGTCTGTATGACGTCAGAAAGTCCAAAGGTCACAATTAGTGAAACCTAACAGCCTGTCAGCCTTTCCTGGAACACATTACATAGTTTGGAAACAAAGTAAGTAGGTCTTGCTCTCATTTCAATGCAGAGACAAGATGCTTCCAGCAAACTTTTTGGGTCTTGGACTTGGGAGGAAGCAACTCCTACAAATGCACTCTCCAAAGCAGGTAAAAGCATGCCCCATCCCCACTCCCATGCCCAAACTTCCGAACTAGCCCTACAACACGTCCAGTCCTAGGAGAAACTCTTTCCTTCTGGAGGAGAGAAGGGTGGATATGTCAGAGGGTAGAAGTGGGCTTGTTACTAACTTTGAATAACATATCACCCCTCTGGTGAGCGAGTAGGAAGGAAAGAAGGAAAGGATATTCCAGAATCTGTGAGGTGAGGACAAGTACAGAAAGGAGGATGTTCCATGATACACATGGGCACAGGAGCACCCTGATCTGAACCAAAGACACTGGCTCAGGACCTAGCCCAAACCCTCTGACACTGTAAGTATCTGGGTGCATTATGACACTTAGCTCTGGTTTGCATTTTAGATTTATTGCCTATTTTACTATTCTTTCCCTGTCCTCAGCAGTTTGTTCCAAATCATTTTCTCTTTAATTCATTGCCCTCATGTTCCATTTCCTCTTGATCTGTATTTATGAGCTGCCAAGTCCACGTGAGGCACTGCAAGAACCATCAATAATGTGTCTGTTCCCTGTCACTCTAAACAGAAAAATATCTGCCCATGGTTTCCCATCCCTCTGTCCTTGCCTTGTTCCATGGCTTCAGTTGTAACTCCATGAGGTAGTTTGGAAAACAGTTGGTATCAACCCACCTAGGATGAAAGTTTAATACTAAAAGGCAAGCATCCTGGGAAACCCCTTAGTCAAGGCAAAAGAGGTCAATTACTGTGAACCCACCACCGTTTCTATTAGCAACTTCCCTGGTGGCTTCGCAAGCTTCCCTGGTAGCTCAGATGGTAAAGAATCTCTCTGCAATGCAGGAGATCTGGGTTTGATTCCTGGATCAGGAAGATCCCTGTAAAAGGGAATGGCAACCCACTCCTATATTCTTGCCTAGAGAATCCCATGGACAGAGGAGCCTAGCTAGTGGGCTACAGTCCATGGGGCCACAAAGAGTCGGACACGACTAAATGACTAACACTTCTGAAAGCCTCAAAAACCAAATGCAAGCACGTTTCTACACAAGTCCCTTAACACTCACCAGATTGCCATCAGCCCCTCTCATGTGAAGATTCTACTTAGCTTCCCCTTTTCCCCCCTGAACCCCGCTTCTTACAATAACATAAACTTCTGTTCTATTCCACGTATCCCTCTTCCCTGCCATCCTTCCTTCCGTTAGCATTATCCCTTACCCTCAGGCGACTTCCTTTTCTTCCCCACCCTATTTCAGTAAAAGGTGTTTGAGTAAGCTGTGAAGTCTTTACAAGAGATGTCGTGGTACCTCTTCCTGGAAAGGCTGCACCTTTTAGTGAGAATTTAACCTGTGCACTTGCACTGCTAGATCCCTCCACAAGCAGCAGAGAGCCTCCATCAGCCAGTTCCTCAGGATTTGCCTCACCCAGTGGCCCATCCTTTCCTAAGTGGTTCATCTCCAGTTACTGATCCACATAGGATATAAAGGTCAAGAAATTCTGAGTTGACTTGGGTCGCTCCCAGGCCAGATGCATTCCCCAGCTGCCTTCAGGGTTGGCTGGGGCTCTGTTGGGCCTGCATCATAAATCACCTTCTCCTTGTGTCCTGTCCAAATTCCTCCCCACCCTTAGGCAGGTGTGCATCTCACAACAACATCCCATAATAGCCTAAATCACTCGATATAAGACATACTTCCTGCTTTCAGAGAACCAAACCTATATTGCAGCCTCCAACATTGAGAACTTTACATTAAAAAGGGGAAAGTACAGTTTCTCCAGAGTAATCAGCAAAGTCTGTTTTCTTACATAACCAGGATACCAAATCAGGATGAGAAACTGTAATCTGAAAAACCACAGCACCTGCTGCAAGGCGGTAACAACTGAGCAGATGACCTGAAAGAAACACAAAGTGAAAGCACAACAGCAGCTTCAATCACCAAATAAGATGCATAAGGTCAAATAATCATAGTGGAAACTGTAATGACCATGAGCACGTATATAGCACTAAGTATGTGCCCAATGCCCTTCACAGCGCTTTGTGTCTTAGCTTAGTTAAGTCTCATCACAATAGCGTGAATTAGGTCCTTCTGTTATTCTCATTTTATGGTGAGGAAACTGAGGCACACGTAGATGGGGTAAGTACTCAAACCTGAACAGCCAAAGTGTGGGAAGAGCTAGGATTGTAACTAAACAGCTGGCCCCAAAGACTCCCCCAATATCTTATTCTATATGATGTGAATATAATACGTGTACTCCATGTGTCTATAATCAAACTAGAGAAGAGAGTGAATGATAATGAGAAATCAGCTGGTAAGGAACCTGAAGACACACAGGACTCAAAGGGACAGGTCATATGGGACATGAGAACAGCCCATCACAGCAGAGATCTTGGTTCTATAGCAAGATCCTGGCCTCATTTCTGTCTTTTGCTTATATCACAGGAGGCTAATTCAGGGTTGATCTGCCTAGGTCTGCATGTGAAGGCAGATAAATGAAGGTACCTGACAGAGAAATGCAGGAATAAAGACAAATCTTGATAGAAATAGAAAGTAAACTTGACTCCGTGGAAGGAAAACAAGTGATAAGGTTAATACCCTCATTCCATGGCAATAAACATCGCCCTCTAGCATCAATAGACCACATAAATATTTTGATGGTCCTCCTTTCTCCCTGGATAAGGAAATCCTCTGTATTAAACTGAGATACAGGCAGGCCCATTTTCAAACTTGTGGTATCATTTAGGTACCTTTCTATCCCTATCTTGATTCTGCCATAAAAATGCAATTCCTTTAATTCCCAGCAAATAGGATAGATAACGAAGAAGGCAATGGCACCCCACTCCAGTACTCTTGCCTGGAAAATCCCATGGATGGCAGAGCCTGGTAGGCTGCAGTCCATGGGGTTGCTAAGAGTCGGACATGGCTGAGAGACTTCACTTTCACTTTTCCTTTCATGCATTGGAGAAGGAAATGGCAACCCACTCCAGTGTTCTTGTCTGGAGAATCCCAGGATAGGGGAGCCTGGTGGGCTGCCGTCTATGGGGTCGCACAGAGTTGGACACGACTGAAGTGACTTAGCAGCAACAGGATGGATAAAGAACACACAGCGAGTAATTTTGGCTTCAGTACATAACACAAATAATAGATATGAAATTTTTTCTTTTCCTTTTATCCAACCAGGATGCTTCAGAGAAACTAGACAAACCAATGAACCAACACATCAATCCAAGGGTACAGGGGTGAGCCTTGGATTCTTTCCCTCATACTCAGGAAGCCCAAGTCGCCTGTCTTCCTTTGTGAATTGTCGGCTCACCCATGTGTTACTGCTGAACTGAGATAACCCAGGTCACTTCTGCTTCTTGAAGATGAAATTTTAAACCACATCCTACCTTCTGCTTCTTGGTAGCAGAAAATAGAAAAAGTTGAAGATAAATAAATTAAAAAAAAATCCTACATTGCAGATTATTTATATTCCAAATCTTCAGTCAAACAGGATCTACATTTCAGTGCCTCTGTTTCTCTGAGCCTGTGTACTATTCAGATGGATGTAGAAGTTGAACCCCAGGCTAGATATGTAGAAAGGAAAACAGCTATTTTCTCTTTTACGTGGAGATCCTAGTACCACAGAGCACTATGGAGAAATAAGCAGCTTTAATAACTTGGGGTGACGACTCCCTCTACCTCAGCCAGTGTAATGTAGTCCTGGTGCAGCATAAAGCAGACTGTCTAATGCAGACTGTCTCTTGAAGGCTCAGAGAAGCCTCTCACTCACTTAGAACAAATCAGCATGGTTTATTTCCAAGACAGTTTCAGCACTTCCCCACAAGCTTTAATCACCTCCTGGTACCTTAGAACATTCAACGCACACACCCTCAGAGATAAAGGAACACTGTGGATGGACTATGTTTTTGTGTGTGATGCTTCCATCCTGAATACATAAAAATACCATTTTTTAAAACATTAGTCATTGTTTTTAAGATCGTATCTCAGAGGCATTTGTGCAAATACAGGGATACATGACCCACCCAGAATGTGTAATCAGTATAAAGTCTCCCTACCCCCACACACACATAGAGTTTTGGAACAAAGTAGTTCCAAACTCAACAACTATTTGCAATCGCTTATTAAAAAGTTCAACTGATATCCTGTTTCTTCCCTTTTCTTCCAATCGCCTTCCTCTTTCCTGTCTTCTTGCCCATCCTTCTCATATGATTTAAGTCAAGAAGAATGTTATCATATCTACATTAGGCACTAGCACTCATTCTTTTTCAGAACTGTTTCACACGGAATGACCTCATCACAAGTTAATCCTCCATTGCTGCTAAAATAAATCTCTGTTGAATGAGGACATTTGTTTCCCTCCCTTCAAAAGGCGTTTAAAAAATTTTTTAAGTAAACTCGGGAAGGAAATGTCTCAGATGCATCTGGGTTCCCAGAGAACAGCATCAAAATGCTGCATGCTTAATAAGTCATGTTTGGAGATGGTTATCTACTAGGACGTCTGCATCTCTTTTCTTTCCCTGCCACTTCCTGTTGTGCGGGATTCTTCTCTCCTATGGAGAGTGACTCCTTCTGATTGGAACACATTGGCTAACTTGGGGCCCTCTGTTCCACCTGGTGGAATCTCATTGGCTATCCTGAAGCCCAGGTGTCAGTTTGGGAATGATCCTCCTAGAGAAGGCATCTGGCCCTGGGACCTTGGCAAGCCGACTGTGACAGGTTCCTCCAACAACTTCAGTGGCAGGCTGAGCTACCAGGTGATTACATAATCCTGCTTTCTGGCCTGCTCATGTGTTTGGATTGGATCCATTTCCCTGGAAGAGGGCTGAACCACACAGGGCTGTTCACTCACTGACTACAGCTCAGTGTCTATGCTATGGGCTGAGGTCCCCTCTAAAATTATGAAATATCCCCTTATCTTTCCCAGGCCACTCAGACCCAGGGTTTCTCTCAGACATGCATTTGTAGATAGGAGATCTTCCACTTGCCTGAAATGAGGCTGGAAATTCACTTTTCATTGTAAATCACTGTTAAATTGGAGAGCTCTGCTTGAAAAGCAGGGGATAATGCTAACATTGGCTAGAATATATTCCTTTTTTGCAATACTGGGAATGCCCATGTAATACGCATTCAACGACATGTGTACACCAGATGAAGATATGGATCATGCAGAGGTAAACAACGTATTTACATTTTCCAAAGACACAACACCACGTGCTGGAGAAGTAATTAGAAGACGGCTTTTTGGTGAAACTTAATGCTCGATAAAGAACAGAAATGGTACCTAACAGAAGCAGAAGATATTAAGAAGAGGTGACAAGAATACACAGAAGAACTGTACAAAAAAATCTTCATGGCCCAGATAATCATGATGGTGTGATCACTCACCTAGAGCCAGACATCCTGGAATGTGAAGTCAAGTGGGCCTTAGAAAGCATCACTATGAACAAAGCTAGTGGAGGTGATGGAATTCCAGGTGAGCTATTTCAAATCCTGAAAGATGATGCTGTGAAAGTGCTGCACTCAATATGCCAGCAAATTTGGAAAACTCAGCAGTGGCCACAGGACTGAAAAGGTCAGTTTTCATTCCAATTCCAAAGAAAGGCAATGCTGAAGAATGCTCAAACTACCACACAATTACACTCATCTCACATGCTAGTAAAGTAATGCTCAAAATTCTCCAAGCCAGGCTTCAGCAATATGTGAACCATGAACTTCCAGATGTTCAAGCTGGTTTTAGAAAAGGCAGAGGAATCAGAGATCAAACTGCCAACATCTGCTAGATCATGGAAAAAGCAAGAGTTCCAGAAAAAGACCTATCTCTGCTTTATTGACTATGCCAAAGCCTTTGACTGTGTGGATTACAATAAACTGTGGAAAATTCTGAAACAGATGGGAATACCAGACCACTTGACCTTCCTTTTGAGAAGGTCAAGGAAACAACAGTTAGAACTGGACATGGAACAACAGACTGGTTCCAAATAAGAAAAGGAGTATGTCAAGGCTATATATTGTCACCCTGCTTATTTAACTTCTATGCAGAGTACATCATGAGAAATGCTGGGCTGGAAGAAGCAGAAGCTAAAATCAAGATTGCTGGGAGAAATATCAATAACCTCAGATATGCAGATGACACCACCCTTATGGAAGAAAGTGAAGAAGAACTAAAAAGCCTCTTGATGAAAGTGAAAGAGGAGAGTGAAAAAGTTGGCTTAAAGCTCAACATTCAGAAAACGAAGATCATGGCATCCGGTCCCATCACTTCATGGGAAATAGATGGGGAAACAGTGGAAACAGTGTCAGACTTTATTTTGGGGGAGGGGCTCCAAAATCACTGCAGATGGTGACTGCATCCATGAAATTAAAAGATGCTTACTCTTTGGAAGGAAAGTTATGACCAACCTAGATAGCATATTCAAAAGCAGAGACATTACTTTGCCAACAAAGGTCCATCTAGTCAAGGCTATGGTTTTTCCAGTGGTCTTGTATGGATGTGAGAGTTAGACTGTGAGGAAAGCTGAGCACTGAAGAATTGATGAGGGCTCCAAAATCACTGCAGATGGTGACTGCATCCATGAAATTAAAAGATGCTTACTCTTTGGAAGGAAAGTTATGACCAACCTAGATAGCATATTCAAAAGCAGAGACATTACTTTGCCAACAAAGGTCCATCTAGTCAAGGCTATGGTTTTTCCAGTGGTCTTGTATGGATGTGAGAGTTAGACTGTGAGGAAAGCTGAGCACTGAAGAATTGATGCTTTTGAACTGTGGTGTTAGAGAAGACTCTTGAGAGTCCCTTGGACTGCAAGGAGATCCAACCAGTCCATTCTAAAGATCAGTCCTGGGTGTTCATTGGAAGGACTGATGCTAAAGCTGAAACTCCAATACTTTGGCCATCTCATGCAAAGAGTTGACTCACTGGAAAAGACTCTGATGCTGTGAGGGATTGGGGGCAGGAGGAAAAGGGGACAAAAGAGGATGAGATGGCTGCATGGCATCACTGACTCGATGGATATGAGTCTGAATGAACTCTGGGAGTTGGTGATGGACAGGGAGGCCTGGCGTGCTGTGATTCATGGGGTCACAAAGAGTCAGACACGACTGAGCAACTGAACTGAACTGAACTGAATGCTGCTATTATGTAAATTTAAGTTACCTCCTACTGAAAAAACACAAATCCCCAGCAGGAGGTGTTTTAATTTCATGATAGAATGATAAACTGCTGAAAGGGATACTGTAGAACAGGAGGGTTTTTTTGTTTTGTTTTGGGGGGCTTTTTTTGGGCCACTCCTTGAGGCATGTGGGTTCTGAGTTCCACAACCAGGGATCAAATCTGCACCTCATGCAGTGGAAGTACATAGTCTTAACCACTGAACCACTATAGCAGCCTGACCAGTGGTTTTTATAGAGTGGTCCCTTGAACACAGCATCAGTGTCACCTGGGAGCCTATCAGAAATGCAAATTATCAGGTCCAACCTCACCTACTTAATCAGAAACTCTATATGAGTGGGACTCAACAATGTCTCAACAAACCCTTCCTCGTCCCTTGCCACAAATCTGTAATCTGTTGCCTACTGTTGCTGAGGTCACGGTGAAACAGGCATCTTCACACAATGCCAACAGGAGTTGTAAACTGGTACAAACTTTCAGGGAAAAAGTTTGGCGTATCATTTGATTTAGTTATTATACTTCTTGGAACTGACCAAAAGGAATTGCCCAGAGATGGAAAAAATGATTAATATATAAGAAATTTCTCTCTAACCATACTTTTTAAAATGAAAAAAGGGGAAACAATCTACATTTCAAATAATACAAGGTTAAATAAGCTAGTTCTTCTACAAGATGGACTATAAAGCAGCCAATTATAAATTGATTCTTGAGCACAATTTATTAAAAAATAATCACAAGATAAAGTTTAGTGAAAACACAGGATGCAAAATTTTATAAACAATGAGATCCTATTTTTTCTTAATTGGAAGTTAACACATAGTACCTATGTTCATGGGAACACACAGAGATAGACATTGAAAACAACTGGATAGAAATGACTGGTGTATTAGGAATGGTTACAGTATTTTATTGGGCTGCCCTGGTGGCTCACATAATAAGAATCTGCTGCAATGCAGGAGACTCGGGTTCAATCCCTGGGTCAGGAAGATCCCCTGGTGAAGGGAATGGATACCTACTCCAGTACTCCTGTCTGGAGAATCCCATGAACAGAGGAGCCTAGCAGGCTACAGTCCATGGGATCACAAAGAGTCAGATATGACTGAGTAACTGAGCATACATGGTATTATATTATACCAAACTGGGAAAAGATCCATACACATATGCTTGATTATCCACAATCACTTAATAAATAGAGATCAAGGTCAAGTTTGTCTGGATCAAAGCTCATGCATTGCAGACTCTATTGTCTACTACTTTTCATAGCTTAAGTGGTCTGACATATCTTCGTTATAGTTAGAAATGCCAACTAGGGTTTCTTACTTTTCTTTCTGTTTTACCGAAAGGAACATACAAAGTAATATTTTGTCATAGGTCATCGACCATCTCCATCTAGATTTCCTCCAAGTATTTCAGAAAAACTGACAATAAAATTTAAAATCATTGAGTGCATAATACATTTTAGGCTTATATTAATCATTTTATATGTTATTTCTTTTTATGACAAGTTCAATATGCTCTAAAGTTCTATATACTATATATATGTGTATGTGTGTATATATATATATATAATAATGTTTTGTATACTGTAACATTCTAGGTACTAATCACCTTATTTTGCAAATGAGAAAACTGAGACTGAGAGGGTTGAAGAATCTGCCCACTTGCAGGTAGAAAGTATCAACTCCAGAATTCAAACCATCTGTTGGACTACAGAAAAATCCATGCTACTCTGAATTTCTCCATTCTGAAATATTTCTAGAGAAAAAGATTCCTCCAACTCCTCCCACTTCTTATGCTGGCATCAAGTTCCTGTGTTTTGGCATAAATAAGATCTTGGTATAGTGCTAATCATTAAAAAAGAAAAAGTAAGAGCCTAGGATTAAGCATGAGCCGATATTAGGGATAATAGGCAGATCTGGTATTTTATCCTTAGCATCTTCAGCACAGAGATCATTAAAAGCCTATATCTTCAATAGTAAAAGTTCATTTAGCTACAATGAACTCAGATCCTTAGTAGGGCATCATTAAATACTTAAATGTTAATAATCAATTGAAGCAAAACATTCTCTATGTTTGTAAAAACCTGCGTCTCAGAACTACCCAGTAAGCTGCCAACACAAGTGCCATGTGACCGGCTGGCCAATAATATTCTCACTGAATCCCCCATCACTTCCTTCCCTTCTGCTTCTAATTCCTGACCAGTTCCTGAACACCTGCGTACTTGACCCGAGGGCTTAGCTTCTTGCCCTCATTCACTCTTGAACCCTGATGCTTTAAGTGAGTGATTTACCATCACCTTAACTTCCTCCCTCAGTAGTCTCTCACTTGTTACTGGATCACATTTAACAGTGTCAACTTCAGGAAAAGAGGTACCAGATGATTCTTAAGGTCTGGTGCTCCCAGTGGGTTTTCCTCTAACTAATGAGAATCATGCTGTTCTTTTAGATGTAAAAAGAATACTAGCTAAGTTTATGCCCAGTTTGCCTTCTTTTAATTCTCAGAGTAGGGGTATGAGCAGATTAACACTAACAAGATCATGTTAAGAGATAGGCGGTAAAGTCAGTTGGCACTTGATCCCATTTGAGACAGCAACACACACACAGACACATTACCTTCAGGAACAAGGCAGTGACCTAAGAGAATAGCAGAGTGGGGACAGTAAGGAATGGTGGAGACTGTGATGAGCAGCAAAGTTCATAGCCAGCAAAATATCTACAGCTTTTTAAGTACTTAGTGGACCAAACAAAAGAGGTGTGCAGCAAGTTCATAATCTCTATATTGGACAATCCATCTCTTAGCCTGGATTAATTGCACTTCTATCAAAAAGTTTATTTCAGATAAAGATAGAATAATGGGATTTGCCCTAGGGGTGTGTCCTGGCCCTAATCTCACAGGTCACCTCTGATGCCACAGAAGTTCTCATTTCCCTACATGAAGCAATGGGCTGGCACCAATTTCACCATCATATCAGTCATCATATTTTGCAAGAACAAGTGGTGAGTGAGAACAAGAACTGGAGAGCCAGGTGCCCTGGGTTTGAATCCTAGTCCACCATTTCCTAGCTAGGTAACCTTGAGGAACTTACTGAATCAGGCTCAGATCTGTAAAGTGTAAAGACTAATGGCACCGCCATTTCATAGAGCTGCTGTAATTACTTAGAACAGTGTCTGGCGCATAATAAAGACTCATTGTCAGATAACAATCATTGCATGACCAACTGAAATGTCTCATGTCTGCTTTGGAGAAGATAACCTGAGGATGACATACTCAGTCATCTCTCAGTTTGGCAGGGAACACTGGAATGGAAAAATCTGGAACTAATTGCATCTTCCTGGGAAAGACACTGATGTGGATGACAGAAGAGCAAGTACATGTTGTACACACAGACTCCATCTGAAGGGAAGGATGGGAAAAGTCCTCACGGTGGCAGAGGAGAGGTAGGTGGGGTTTGAAACTGGCTTGCCCTAGTCTGAAATGTGGATGGTACAGGGAACGAGTCAGCCCACATCAACTTCCCTATACTGTGAGGATGAGCTTTTCCTGGCACCTGCCTCTCCTCTAGTCTCTCTTGATTTTCTGTTTGTTTTTGACCACACTCTGTGACATGTGGGAGCTTAGTTCCCCAACCAGGGATTGAACCTGTGGCCACTACCTTGGAAGCTTGAGTCTTAACCACTGGACCACCAGGCAAGTTCCTCCCCTAGCCTCTCATAACATCCTCTTAATTTGAAAACACGTTGCCATCAGCATCCAACTCATGCTTGTCTCTCCACAAATCGCCCATACTAGAAAATCATCTTTTTCTCGCTGACTTTAACAAAGATGCCAGATTTTTCCAAAGAAAGCAGTTTGATTTTCTAAATTACAAGATATTGTAATGATTGCTCACTTTATTTGCATTTTAACCTTTATCGCCCATCAAGACTTTCCAGTCACTGTAGTACAGCATTTTTCAAATCATGGTTCATAACCTGTTGGTGGTTAAATCAGCTTAATGAGTCTAGAACAGTAGAAAATGTTAAATGTGAAAATAAAACAGAAAATGTTAAAATAGAATTAAAAGGAATAGAAAATAGACTGCAAGCATTGTACTATATATATATATGTATATATATCTACATCTATATCTGTCAATTGTGTCCTAATATAAAATGAATTTCTTACTAAAGGTCCGTGACTGAAATGGTTTAAGAAGTACTGCTTTAATGCCCCATAGTCTGATGTGTTTGGGTGCTGGCTTAAGAGAACTCATGGTTCTTTTCTTTCTCTCTCTCTTTCTCTTCCTCCCTCCCTCCCTTCCTTCTTTCATTCATCACAAATATATTGAGAGCCTACTGAAAGGCATAACAATATTTAGGCAAAGGGAGTTCCAGGCAAAGGGACCAGTGGAGCAGAGGCCTTGAGATAATAATTGCCTGGTGCTGGGAAGAATGGCAGGAATCCAGTGTGATTTGGAGGCATGAATGAGGGGACAAGTGGTGGCAAATGAGATGGAGTGATGGACAAGATTAGGACTCTGGCTTGCACTTGAAGCAAGATGCAGACCCACTATTGTTTTTGGAGCAGAGGGCTAATCTGACCTCACCGACATTTCTAAGAGAACACTAGAGGAAAGACGAACTGGAGAGAAGTAAAGAGAGGACACAGGGACACCAGCTAGGACAACTTGTTATCCAGGGAGTAACATGGTGGGTGACTCTGGCCAGAAAGATAGCGGTGGAGGTGTTAGAATGTGCTTGAATGTAGATTTGACACGCTGATGAGGTAAATACGAGTGTGAAAGAAATTTTAAAGGTAAGAATAAATCCAAGGATTGTGTCTGAGAAACCAAAAAGATGAAGTAGCCTTTCCTGAAATGGGGAAACCCACAGGAGAAATAGGTTTCAGGAAGAAATGAAAAGTCATTCTGAACATGTTAAGGCTGGATGCCTATTAAGTATCTAATAGGAGATGCCTAGTAAGCCTCTGGGTATAAGAGCCTGGGATTCAGAAGAGAGATCTGGGACGGAGGTATAGATTTGGGAGTTGTCAGTATATAACTAGTATTTAAAGCCATGAGGCTGGATGAGATCACCAAGGAAGTACACATAAATAAAGAAGAAAAGATATTCAGACAGTGAGGTAATGTTCAAGCACTTTATAATCGTCTTCATGCCCACCAGATGGCCAAAGCCCCTTTATATGTATGTAGGGGACTGTACAGAAATATCTGGACTGCAGCATCAGGGAAGCTGCCCTTCCTTCTTGCAATAAACAGTGATTGATTGCCTGCTGGTGCCAGGCATTAACAACCTTAAAGTGAAAAGGAGATGCAAAAACATTCAGTCTTGAAGGAGAAGAAGAGACTTGCTAATGAACATGAAACTCAAAGTGATGTGATTTCCACAGACAGAAGAACTTCCATCAGGTCTCTTTCTGCTGCCTGAAAGCAAACTCAGCCAGGAGGCTGTGCACAGTCAAGCCCCTCGTGGGCTGGGGCAGAAGCCCATCTCCACAGGAGCCCACCCCCATCCTCCAAGACCCCTTTCCTGCCTTCCTTCTCCAATGACCTGCCCTCAGCCTGCTCTACCTTGCTTCCCAGAACTCCAGGACATTCTCCCAAGAAGCATCAGCTCAGCTGGATCTGGTGAACATGGTGATCTCCCCAACTCTCCATCCTGAGTATCCTTCTTTCAAAACTTTTAGGGAAAACCATTGTGATTGGTGGTGGGTGCTACAGCAAACCACAAAGCCAAACAAGAATAGGAACAGCCCCATAAGCAGGCATAACTGGTCAAGCCTCATTTTAGTGACTTATCCTCTGTCTTTAAATACCATTGCCTAAGGCGTTGTTTTTGTTTACAGTGGCCCCTCCTAGATATCTAGAAGGAAAAATTGCTTTTTCTGCCAAGCCCTGGAGCAAAAGATTTGCCTATTTTGATAAGCAGTTTTCTGCATGTTTTCTCATACTTCAGAGTGTTTGTTCATAGAAATGCTGTAGTCCATGTATGGTGTGTGTGAGGGTATACTGGGTTGGCCAAAAAGTTTGTTTGGGGTTTTCTGCACGATCCTTTGGAAAAACTCGAATGAACTTTCTGGCAAACCCAATAATATGTTGCCTGAGTAGTATGTGTTGTATATGAATGTGTGTGAGTATGTGAGCAGTATGTGTGTGAATGCATGTGAGTGTGGGTCTGAGTGTGTGAGTGATGTGTGCTATATGTATGTGTGAGTGGTGTGTGTTTTTAGTGTGTGAGGGACTGGTGCATGTGTGAGTGCCTGTGAGTGTTTCTACCTCTCTAAATCTGTATCACACCTGTGCTGGGGCTCAGACAGCAGAGAAGCTGTAATAAAGCCAAGATCCACTTGGCAAGAACTTCCTCCCTGCCTGGAAGATAAAATGGGGCTGCAAGTCAGGTGAGGCCATGAATCACTATTTAGATCCCAGTGATCAACATTCAACTAAGAGCCCAAATAAACAGTGTGAGCTAAGTTGGGGCCTCAAAAAGCATTCAAATGGCTGAGTTTTCCTTCCTGATGAGGGATATGTTTGCCAACCGAGGTTGCATGAAGTCACATGTCTCAGAAAACAGCTGCCCCATTCTGCTGCCAGAAGAGTTGCTGCTGTCCCCTGCCCTTTCCAGATAACACAGGCATCTCCCACTGTACTGGGAACACAGAGCCACGTGTCTCCCGGAAGGAGGGGGGGAACGCTGCGGGATCCAGGCAGTTGTCAGAGGAAAACTGAAAACTGTCTGAAACTGAAAACTGTCTGAAAATCCTGGCCTTCTAAACGGCTTGGAGAAAACTTTACTGTAACTACCCCTGTTGTACACTCCAAGAGAGGGCTCCTGGGCTCCATTTGAAAAAAAGGGGTGAAAACACCTGGACACTACTTTAGAATGTGCAGAGGACTTTTACATGGGTCATTCTTTTTGTTTCTCTTAGCCCTGAAAATGAAACTGAAGCTCAGAAAACTTAGTTTTACAGAAGCAATCTCAGAAGTGAGCCTAAAGCCTTTAATTTTCTTTATATTTATCATAAAAGTAATGCATGCTTATGATGGTATTTTTTTTTCCAAACTGTACAGAAGAGTATAAGGCAAAAGGTAGAAAAAAAATAGTTCATTCCTAGTATAATAAGGGAAGAACAAATCTGATTCCATATTCAATCTGTTTCTTTGATTTGACCTCTTTATTCTTTTGCTTTTGCTTCCAGTTAAGAATGTTGCCTACAGGCTGAAATGTACACAATAGTCCATTCTCAAGGCTCCAATCTTTAAAGGCATAACATTTTCCCATTTATATACAGATAAAAAGTTGCAGAACAGAGAACAACATTTGTCTCATTGGAGGGTTACAGGATCATAGTGACATGACCTATGTGGACAGCTATAAGAACAAATGATTCCTATACCAAGAAGTATGCAAGAACCTACTATGATTCAAGTTGGACTTCCCTGGTGGCTCAGAGGTTAAAGCGTCTGCCTCCAATGTGGGAGACCCGGGTTTGATCCCTGGGTTGGGAAGATCCTCTGGAGAAGGAAATGGCAATCCACTCCAGTATCTTGCCTGGAGAATCCCATGGACTGAGAAGCCTAGTAGGTTACAGTCCACGGGGTCGCAAAGAGTCGGACACGACTGAGCGACTTCACCTCAACCTCAGCCTCAACCAATATAATATCACCAAGACCAAACTGCTCACTGAATTTCTCAGTTTCACTGAACTGATGTCATGCAAATACAAATATAGGGATATATAAATTAATATCCATTTACTTTTATAAAGGCATCTTTGGTTTTTATTTATAATATGTTTTGTGCCCCATGACCTTTGATAACAGGGAAACATTTGTTTATTTGTGCATGTTTGAAATGAGTATAAAGTTCGTGCTCAGGTTTTGAGGAAAACTGATTTTTATTTTTCTATTTTGTCTGAAATACAAACATGTAGAGATTTTAAATTTTAGTTTTATAAGCATACTCAGCTTCATCAGGGGCTTAATGGTGATTCACTGGAGTCAAGTCTTGTTCTCAACTTCAATTCAGGCCTCAGCAGACAAATACAGAATATCTTTGAAGCAGAAAGCAGCTGGATTGGTTCCAATGCCATCTGTAATCCATAGGCAGTGGGGCCTTGAATTTTCTTTTTGAGGAAGTTTCAATAGTTCACAGTGCTTATAAGATAAACAGTCATTGCTACCATAATTTTAAGTAGATTTTATCTCAACAAACCTGAAGCAGAATCCACAGGAAGCCCAGAAATACTTCTTTAAAATGTATTTAATGTTGCACTTTCCTGCATAGATACGTGTACATAAATACATCTCTGTGTATGCATGCACACAGATGCGTGTATAGTTCCCTTGGCTGTCTTCACAAAAGAAAAAGGAAGAAGGTACTCTAATCAGCTGCGTAATAGAGATGACAGGATCCTGGACTTTGGAATATTGTTACAAAATTTTTTAAAAAAAGTAGCATATACCTTGGGACCAATGGTATTGACACTGAGTAGGACCCTGTGGGGCTTCCCTGGTGGCTCAGAGATTAAAGCGTCTGCCTCCAATTCGGGAGACCCGGGTTCAATCCTTGGTCGGGAAGATCCCCTGGAGAAGGAAATGGTAACCCACTCCAGTATTCTTACCTGGAGAATCCCACGGACGGAGAAGCCTGATAGGCTATAGTCCACAGAGTTGCAAAGAGTCGGACACGACTGAGCAACTTCACTATTCACTAGGACCCTGTGGGGCTCCTGGGCACAAAAGCCTTTCTATGTCCTCTGTTTCTTATTTGCAGAAAAGAGGCTTCATTCAGCTTCCATGACCTTCCCTGACTATCAAAGTGTAGGTTCAAACAGTTGCACTGTGGTTGATATTGCTTTCATCTTGTACTGTTTTGCTTCATTTTAATGAATGTTTCTGTGGGGCATGAACACTCCAGTTCAGCAGTGGCCTCCATTTGATCAGTCTTATTTGCTGTTTTTTTTTAAACCATTGCCAGCCTGGCCCTTGATGGCATTTAAGTTGGCAAAGCTGGGGACCAAAGAGGTAGGCAGAGTTTGGGTCACAGAGGTCTTGGTGGGCCGTGTGCTTCACTTAAACTTGAACGAAGAACTTGGTGGAGCTCGAGCTTCACCCTGAGTGAGGCCTCTAAAGTACCCCATGAAGGTTTCAAGGCAGAGGATAGACCTGGTCAGATTTTCTTTGTAGATCAGGGGTAACGAAATCTTTTTCATAAAGGGCCAGGAAGTAAATGTTTTAGACTTGTGCGTCATACAAGTTTCTGTTACAACTACATAGCTCTGTGGTTGCAGACATGAAAGTAGCCACAGACAATATGTGCATGAATGACCATGGGCATGTTTTACAGCAAGACTTTATACATGAACATTGAAACTTGAATTGCATAGAATTTTCACATCATGAAACACTATTCTTCTTTCAATGTTTTTAACCATTAAAAAATGTACAAGCCATCTTAGCTCATGAGTTATCCAAAATTAGATGAGCCAAACATGACCAGGAATTAGTTTACCGGCCCCTATTTTAGATGGATCATTGTGGGAGAGTAATGAAGATGAAGGCGAGATGACAGGACTAAAAGCAGAAGCCCACTTAGGTGGCCATTGCAATGGCCCAGGTGAGAGTGACCAAAAAAAAAGATGCTTCTGAGCCTGGCATGGAAAAGGGGCAGAGAATCAGATTGGAGGAACTGTGATCATGGAAGTAGGAGAGACAGTAGACAGATGAGTCAAGGATGACCTGCAGGTTTCCAGCATGGATGAGTGAACAAGATGTTGCTATGAACTGAGAGAAACCAAAACTGGGTTCAGGAATGCAAACATAAAGTTCTCCTTCAGACATGCAGTCACCTTGGGAACTTACAGGGTATGTGGGTAGAGTAAGGCCCTGGCAGTGACTGGAACTGTTATAAAGAATACACATGGCTTATATCATCACAGACTCTAGGGATAGAGGGGCAGGAAGGAGGAATCCTGTTGATCTTTCCACCTCAAGAGAAATTCACAATTAAATCATCCCAGACCAATGAGAATTCTTCCTTCTTTTCCAATAGTCACATACAGATATGAGAGTTGGACCATAAAGAAGGCTGAGTGCTGAGGAATTGATGCTTTCTAATTGTGGTGCTGGAGACGACTTTTCAGAGTGCTTTGGATGGCAAGGAGATCAAACCAGTCAATCTTTAATGAAATCAACCCTAAATATTCATTGGAAGGACTGATGCTTAAGCTGAAGCTCCAATACTTTGGCCACATGAGGCAAAGAGCCAATTCACTGGAAAAGACTCTGATTCTGGGAAAGATTGAGGGCAGGAGGAGAAGGGGGCATCAGAGGATGAGATGGTTGGATGGCATCACTGACTCAACAGACATGAGTTTGAGCAAACTCAGGGAGATAGTGAAGGACAAGGAAGCCTGGCATGCTGCAGTCAATGGGGTCACAAAGAGTCAAAAACAACTTAGCAACTAAACAACAGCAACAGCAGGCAGTATAAACTACATCCTCCATGCAAAAACATGCTAATTTCCTCTCATTCTACTGCAGCAGAAATGGAGGCCCACTGACAAATAACCCCCATAGATGAACACTGTAAAGCTGTTAAGTTCACTCACTTCATGAAAATTGCTGCATGACAAATCTGCTCCTGTGAAAGTTGCCAACAGTATAATTGGGAGAAAGAAAAATGTTGAAGATCTTAGTATATGGTCTTATCAGTTCAGTTCAGTTCAGTCGCTCAGTTGTGTCTGAATCTTTGCGACCCCATGAATCACAGCACGCCAGGTGACCCTGTCCTTCATCAACTCCCGGAGTTTATTCAAACGCATGTCCATTGAGTTGGTGATACCATCCAGCCATCTCATCCTCTGTCATCCCCTTCTCTTCCCACCTCCAATCCCTCCCAGCATCAAGGTCTTTTCCAATAAGTCAACTCTTTGCATGAAGTGGCCAAAGTATTGGAGTTTCAGCTTCAGCATCAGTCCTTCCAATGACCACTCAGGACTGATCTCCTTTAGGATGGACTGGTTGGATCTCTTTGCAGTCCAAGGGACTCTCAAGAGCCTTCTCCAACACCACAGTTCAAAAGCATCAATTCTTCAGCGCTCAGCTTTCTTCACAGTCCAACTCTCACATCCATACATGACCACAGGAAAAACCATAGCCTTGACTAGATGGACCTTTGTTGGCAAAGTAATGTCTCTGCTTTTGAATATGCTATCTAGGTTGGTCATAACTTTCCTTCCAAGGAGTAAGCATCTTTTAATTTCATGGCTGCAATCACCATCTGCAGTGATTTGCGAGCCCCCCAAAATAAAGTCTGACACTGTTTCCACTGTTTCTCCATCTATTTCCCATGAAGCGATGGGATCAGATGCCATGATCTTCATTTTCTGAATGTTGAGCTTTAAGCCAACTTTTTCACTCTCCTCTTTCACTTTCATCAAGAAGCTTTTTAGTTCCTCTTCACTTTCTGCCATAAGGGTGGTGTCATCTGCATATCTGAGGTTATTGATATTTCTTCTGGCAATCTTGATTCCAGCTTGTGCCTTTTCCAGCCCAGCATTTCTCATGATGTACTCTGCATAGAAGTTAAATAAGTAGGGTGACAATATACAGCCTTGATGTACTCCTTTTTTATTTGGAACCAGTCTGTTGTTCCATGTCCAGTTCTAACTGGTGCTTCCTGACCTGCATACAGATTTCTCAAGAGGCAGGTCAGGTGGTCTGGTATTCCCATCTCTTTCAGAATTTTCCACAGTTTCTTGTGATCCACAATAAATTTGGCATAGTTAATAAAGCAGAAATAGATGTTTTTCTAGAAATCTCTTGCTTTTTCCATTATCCAACAGATGTTGGTAATTTGATCTCTGGTTCCTCTGCCTTTTCTAAAACCAGCTTGAACATCAGGGATTTCACAGTTCACGTATTGCTGAAGCCTGGCTTGGATAATTTTGAGCATTACTTTACTAGCATGTGAGATGAGTGCAATTGTGTGGTAGTTTGAGCATTCTTTGGCATTGCCTTTCTTTGGGATTGGAATGAAAACTGAACTTTTCCAGTCCTGTGGCCACTGCTGAGTGTTCCAAATTTGCTGGCATATTGAGTGCAGCACTTTCACAGCATCATCTTTCAGGCTTTGAAAAAGCTCAACTGGAATTCCATCACCTCCACTAGCTTTATTGGTAGTGATGCTTTCTAAGGTCCACTTGCCTTCACATTCCAGGATGTCCGGCTCTAGGTGAGTGATCACACCATCGTGATTATCTTGGTCATAAAGATCTTTTTTGTACAGTTATTCTGTGTATTCTTGTCACCTCTTCTTAATATCTTCTGCTTCTGTTAGGTCCATACCATTTCTGTCCAGTAATGCTGAAGAAGTTGAAGTTGAATGGTTCTATGAAGACCTACAAGACCTTTTAGAACTAATACCTGAAAAAGATGTCCTTTTCATTATAGGGGACTGGAATGCAAAAGTAGGAAGTCAAGAAACACTTGGGGTAACAGGCAAATTTGGCTTTGGGATACGGAATGAAGCAGGGCAAAGGCTAATAGAGTTTTGCCAAGAGAACGCACTGGTCATAGCAAACACCTTCTTCCAACAACACAAGAGAAGACTCTACACATGGACATCACCAGATGGTCAACACCGAAATCAGTTGATTATATTCTTTGCAGCCAAAGATGGAGAAGCTCTATACAGTCAGCAAAAACCAGACCGGGAGCTGACTGTGGCTCAGATAATGAATTCCTTATTGCCAAATTCAGACTTAACTTGGAGAAAGTAGGGAAAACCACTAGATCATTCAGGTATGATCTAAATCAAATCCCTTATGATTACACAGTGGAAGTGAGAAATAGATTTAAGGGACTAGATCTGGTAGATAGAGTGCCTGATGAACTATGGACAGAGGTCCATGACACTGTACAGGAGACAGGGCTCAAGACTATCCCTGTGGAAAAGAAATGCAAAAAAGCAAAATGGCTGTCTGAGGAGGCCTTAAAATAGCTGTGAAAAGAAGAGAAGCAAAAAGCAAAGAAGCAAAGGAAAGATATATACCCATTTGAATGCTGAGTTCCAAAGAATAGCAAGGAGAAAAAAGAAAGCCTTCCTCAGGGATCAATGCAAAGAAATAGAGGAAAATAACAGAATGGGAAAGACTAGAGATCTCCTCAAGAAAATTAGATATGGTCTTATGGTCTCTGTAATTACCTAGGAGCCTATCATAGCATCCTGGAGAGTGGGAATTAACCTCAAATAATGATTCTCAAAATGTGGTACTCAGACAAACAGCATCAGCATCACCTGGAGACTTGACAGCATTCAGATTCCTGGGCCTGATCCCCCAAACCTACTGAAACTCTGGAGGTGGGCACATTAGTCTGCAGTTTAACAAGCCCTCCAGGTGATTCTGATAGATACTCAAGTTTAAAAACCAATGACCTAAAAGAGGTAGCTGCTGCTGTTCTTGCCATGACCTTTGACACTCCCCTGCTCAGCCCCTCCTCACTGCCCTGGTTTATTCACAACAACTGATGCCAGTCCTTTTGCTCTAAGGCAAGAGAGTAACTAAGCAGGACTCTCTAAGGCCTTACTGGAATAGATCCCCACCTATGTCTTCTGCTTGTCTTTCTTTTGTCTGTAGAAAAATGTTAGTCAAAAAATAAACTTAGTAAGAGAGTGAGAAAATGCAAAAAGAGAGGAAAACAAATGAAGCAAGACATAATAATAATAGTATTGTCATGAAACAAATCAAGGACCTTTAGTTCCTCCTCAAGGGCTATAGATAATATTCTGATCCAGGTCCTTTGAGCTGTTTATGCAGATGCTGAAACCACTACCAGGTGAGAGAAGTTAACTGAATGCTGCCCACAAGCAAACAGGCCCTAGACTGGATTGAAACCAGAAGGTTGATGATGCAGACTCCCAATTACCTCACCACCAACCAATCAGAAGAATGTCCATGAGCTGACCACACATCCCACACCCTCACCCTGTCTTTATAAACCTTTTCCTGAAAGCTTTCAGGAAGTTTGGGTCTTTTAAACACTAACTGTCCTAGACTCTTCACCTGGCACCCTGTAATAAAGCTATTTTCTTCTACTTCACCCAACACTCTGTCTCCAAAATTCAGTTCGGCATCAACTGCACAGACCATGAGGCTCTTGCTGAGTAAGGTTAAAAATTCTCCATCCCAGCCTTCATGCCCACTGCTCAGCTATGCTCAAGGAAGTTTGGCCCAATGATGTAAAAACTAATGGGAGTATGAATATCCATCTGGATAAACTGGGAGAAAGAAGGGTTCTAAGGAGTGTTATGGTTAAGAGTACAGCTCAGAAATCAGACTTCATAAGTGAGAATTTCTGCTCTATCACTTACAATGCTGGGTAGTCTAAGGCACATTATCGAACCTCTCTGTGCCCAGTTTTCTTACCTTTATAATGAAGATAATTAGAGTATGTTGCTCCTCAGGTTGTTGTGATGACTACATGAGTTAATATTTACAAAACACATTGAGCAGTGCCTGGCACACAGTGCTATATGAATGCTATTTACTGTTATTTCTAAGCAGGAAATTCCTCATTTTCAATCAACCACATATCCCATAACACACTGCATACTCATGGGGCAACCATGCTCTGAAGATCCCCAAGAAACTGTAATCCTCTCCCTGGCAAGTTTAGGCCTTGTCTCCCAAATCCGTACAATGCCCTACATTCATGAAGCAGGCTCAAGCACACATCTCTGAGAATTTTCCTTTACTTCTTCTCTAATTCAAAGGACTATTTTGAAGCAGGCCTAGTGGTTCTTTCCATAAGACTCACAGTGACACCTTAGTCCCGGGGCTCTTACCTCTCCAGGGTCCAATGAGTCCACTGAAGGAGCCTTCCTCCTTGACAAGAACTCAGGTGCACTAAGCTATACTGGGGGTCTCCTCTCCCTTGAATCTCCACCAACCCTCCCAAAGTGGATGAGGCTGAAGTCTCCAAAACAGGGAGTCAGAATATCGTACCAGAGGCCTAGGATTCTGACCAGGGTGGGGAATGCAGAAAGCAAAGATGGTTTGTCTGTTTCCTAAGGCTGCTGTCATAAATTACTACAATTTAGGTGGCTGAAACTATAGAAACTTATTCTCTTACAATTCTGAAGGCTTTAAGTCCAAAACTGAGATGTCAGCAGGATCCTGTTCCCTCTGAAAGTTCTAGGGAAGAATCCTTCCTCAATACGTCCTAGAATCTGGTATTTTCCAACCATTCTTGTTGTTTCTTGGCTTATGTAGCTGCATCACTGCAACTTCTCCCTGTGTGTCAGTATTCCTGAATCTCCCTCTCTTTATAAGGATACCAAGCATTGGACTTAGGGCCACCCTAATCCAGCATGCAAGACTGGTGCTGAAGTTGAAAATCCAATACTTTGACCACCTGATGTGAAGAGCCAACTCATTGGAAAGACCTGATGCTGGGAAAGATTGAGGGCAGGAGGAGAAGGGGGCGACAGAGGATGAGACAGTTGGATTGCATCACCGACTGAAAGGACATGAGTTTGTGCAAACTCTGGGAGATAGTGAAGGACAAGGAAGTCTGGTGTGCTGCAGTCCATGGGGTCACAAAGCATCAGATGAAACTGAGCCATTGAGCAATGACAGTCCAGCATGACATCATCTTAACTTGATTTCATGTGAAAGACCCTACTTCCATATAAGGTCCCATTCACAAATATACCTTGGTTAGGACTTCAATATTTCTTTGGGGGGGCACAATTCAATTCACAACAGATGGCAGATGTTTCGTCTCAAGTGCAAACTCAGAGCTGTTGAAAGCAGCCTGTGTGCAAGGCTGTGTCAGGATTGGAGGTGGTCAGGAATCTCTGCAGAAAGGAGCCTGGGAATGAGTCACTGAGGTCACACCTGCCTGGAGCAGTGAGAGGGCTCCCCCACCTGCTCTTCTGCCAGGTGCTTGCCTCATGGAGGCAGAGAACAGAGAAAGTACAGGGATGCAAAATGTCCAAAGAGAATGTCCAAGTGGGGGACTGGGGATATGGCCTGGCAGAAAGAGGGAGCCCACTGGGTTCTGGCTGAAAAGAAGCATGGAACAGAGTCCTTTGTAAATACTAGGTGTACTCAATGTTTAGATGTGTAGACATTATCTAGCATATAAGATGCACATCATCAGCCTCAAGGCATGCTCAGCCTTGATTTCAACCTTGACTACGCTGCCTGAGAAAGAGAAGAGACTGGGAGGAGAGAGAGCGAGGGCAGGCAGGTGGGGGTAGCAGGGCTGGTAAGCACATGCCCTCCACATCTGGAACACTGGGTGAGATGCTTGGAGTCAGGACCACCTCCACATGCCTCAGCTGGAAACTGTCACTGCCCCCAGAGGCCATATAATCAGAACAAGGAGGGAAGAAGGGCTTTCCCACTGCCTCCTGGGATGACCCCAATCAGCTTATCCATGCCTTAGCAACAGTGTGAAAGCCAATCCATCACACACCCCACAGGGAGATTTAAGGCTCACGGAAAGATTTCTGAGGGCTGGAGTGGCAGCTGCCTCCTGTCAGATCCATTGGCTGAGGTTCAGCTTTGCTGGGTTTGCCCACCACCCAGTCTAAACAATGGCACCCCGCTTATTCATGTCTCCAATGAAGTGGGAATGGCTTAAGGGACACATTGCAGGGTATGTCTGGAAATAGGGCTTTCAAGACGATAGTGAAAGTGAAAGTCAGTTGCTCAGTCATCTTTGACTCTTTTAACTCTAGTTGGAACTCTAGCTGCAACTCTAATTCTCCAAGCCAGAATACTAGAGTGGGTAGCCTATCCCTTCTCCAGGGGATTTTCCCAACCCAGGGATAGAACCAGGGTCTCCTCCATTGCAGGCAGATTCTTTACCAACTGAGCTATCAGGGAAGCCCTGATATCAAGCCCTGTTTATCAAGAGGATAAATTCATCGCAAAAGATGGTAGGGAGCCAGGACCCAAAAGGCCACCCTGAAATGAAGTGAGTGTGGTTTTGCCATCATTTAATAACAGATGGTCCAGGATCTTCATTCTATGCAGGAATCAACTGTCCTCTTGCACATATCCAAGGGGCCTGAGTCTTCCAATGAAATGGATTTGATCTCCTAGGGATTTGCCTGATAGAAGATTTTTCTTCCAGTTTCTCAAGAACTCAAAGTGAGAGAAAAAGAGAGAGAGAGAGACAGAGAGAGAGAGAGAGAGAGAGAGAGAGAGAGAGAAAGTAGTTAGCCTCTAGGGAAAGAGAGAAACACTTTAGTCCTGGCACACACTATGGCAAGCACACAAAACCCTTTTTGTTCCAAGGCCAGACCCGGAACAATGAGCTGTAGGGGCGCCTTTGAGAACCGCTCACGTGTCCACTGAAGCAGAGCTGACCGAGTTACAAGCCGGGAGCCCAGGAGTTGTCTGCAAATTGGTGGAAAATGAAGTTCCATTATCATTTCCCTGAATGGGAGGCCTGGCTGGCACCTCTCACTCTTGATGTGTGGTACTTTCACTCTCGATTTGAGAAAAGGTCTCATCCTGGGAAGCAGTGGAGAAAGTTCTTTACAAGTGAATCCTTCCTGACAGCCAGACCCCTGATAGCAGCTGTCAGATGGACAGGCCCTCATATGTGAACTCTGCACCCACTCCCACGGGGGTGACTGGACCATGACAGGGGAATCCTGCTCTGAAGTGGTCACTAAGGCCCACCTGACTCACCTAGAGGGCTCCTTTCCTGGAACTCAAGCCCCCAGCCCTACTGTTCCAAGCTAAAGTAGAATCTAGCCCCTTCCAGCAGCACATGGGGAGCTCCTTTCTCACACCTGGTCCTCACATGCATCCTGGTGCCTTCCTGATCTCTACCTCTGACTTCAGGAGTTTCCACATCACCTCTCACCTGGCCACCACCTTTCCAGCCTTCACCATGGCCACGCTTTCTGAGAATGACGTATTTAGCTTCTTCATACAGCCTCAGCGCACCTGGTGTAAACCCCAGACCCTCCCAGCAGAGCCCACTCATGGTCCACAAAGGCTGAATGGCCAGATGGAAGAACGGGAGGGTGAGATGAGCTGTCTGCCACGAACTGTCAGCAGAGGCACTAGTACAGTGAAACTAGACCTTTGAAATATAAAGCAGCCAGCCTTGTCTGCTGGCCTCTGAATGAATGAATCAGGAAATGTGTTGATTCTGTGGCCATTGCCAGATTGGGGGACCAGGAAGACTCACCCGCTTAATCATTTATTTAGCAAATATTTCTTGGCACCAACAAAAGGCTTTTGGAGCCTTTGGAATACAATGGGCATCAAGATTTTCGTTTGTTTAATTCCTACCTTGAAGGGTTTTTTAAACTCCTTTTTTGCAAGGGCAAAGTCCTGAGATAGAGACAAGCGTGGCATGTTTGGGAGCAGAAAGAAGATGAGTGTAGTCAGAGTACCGCACAGTCAGTGGCCAGTGGGAGGTGAGGTTAGAGAGAACTCAGGGGAACAGGAAGTGAAGTTATCTGAATAACAAGGTCTTCTCTGGTGGTCCAGGGCTTCCCTGGTAGCTCAGCTAATAAAGAATCCTACTGCAATGCAGGAGACCCCAGTTCGATTCCTGAGTTGGGATGATTCCCTGCAGAAAGGATATGCTACCCATTCCAGTATTCTTGGGTTTCCCCAGTAGCTCAGATGGTAAAGAATCAATCTGCACTGCAATGTGGGAAACCTGGGTTTGACCTGAGGGTTGGGAAGAGCAGTATTCTTGCCTGCAGAATTCCATGGACAGAGGAGCCTGGCAGGCAACAGTCCATGGGTCTCGAAGAGTTAGACACGACTGAGTGACTTTCACTTTCACTTTCCCTGGTGGTCCAGGGGTTAAGACTTTGCACTTTCAAAGCTGAGGGTTAAGTTCAACCCCTGGTCAAAATTGATGAGATCCTACATGCCACAGGGCAGGGCCAAAAATTCAAAATAAATAAAAAATATTCATGTACCTGCTCTGTGGAAAACAGATTGCAAGAGAGTAAGAGTAGAAAAGGAAACCAATGAAGAGCTATTATAGGACCATCTATTTAGTGTGGACCATCATAGGAAGTGCCTTTGGAAAACTGCTGGGAATCCAAAGAAGAGAATGTCTAGAACCAGAGAATCAAAGCATCTCCTAGTGTGGGGATGACTGAGGAGGCAGCATTTGAGTTGAGCCTGAGAGATCTGGGTAGAGCAAGGAGCAGAGGAATGAACAGGGTTTGTTCTGGGATGCTGAACAGTGAGGTGATTTTGGAGACTGGGTGTAGAAAGGGAGGTGGAAGGAGATGAGGTCAGGAAGGCTGCTGAGTACCAGGTGGTGAGGGCCTCAATGCTGGGCAGAAATATCAGTCTTCTATGTCATGAGTGAGGGAGGGGGCTTTCTCAGGAGGGAAGCGAGAGCACAGAAGTCATGATTGCAGTGGGGAGGATAAGCTCTGAGAAGAGAGTAGAGCAGAGGTCGGCAAACTTTGTCTACACAGGACCAGAGAGTGGATATTTTAGGCTTCGCAGGCTGTAAGTTTTGTTTCACAACTACTCAACTCTGTGCCCTGGACAAATATAGAAACAAAGGGTGTGGCTTTGTTACAGTCAAATGTAACTTACAAAAATAGGCCTTGGGCAGGATTTGGCTTGCTGGCTATAGTTTGCCAGCCCCTGGATTAGAGGAAGGAGAGAAGTTAGCTGGCCCTACAGAAGATATGGAGGACTGAGCTAGATCAAAGATGGAAGCGAGGACACAGATTTGAGAGGCATTGTGCAAACTGTCAAGGGAGGCAGGGGCAGAGCGGAAGTGCAGAAGGGCAGAGATGATTCAAAAACTTCTAGTAATAGTAACAGACTTTATTCCTTAGCTAAAATGAAGAGCAAGCAAAGAGTCAGGGGTGGTTTAAGCTGCAGACTTACACATGTACTCACACACATGCATGCAGAGAGAAGAGGACAGAGAGAAGACATATCCATGTTTGTTAGACAGCCGAAAACACAAAACATGGAGTCAGCTGCAAAAGAATGACCAGAGAACTGCAGGATGACAGCCTTCTGCGGGACTCCCAGAAGAGCATTTCACCCCTAGAAGTGGGCTGGTGGTGCTGATGACTTCAGGGATTTCATCCACTGCCTAGCTTCTCCCACAGCTTATGCTGGTCCTCTGGCAATTTGGCAGCACCTGTTTCCTGAGTACCTGCCAACTCTTTAACCTTGGGACTAGACACTGAAGGCCCATGACAGACCATGTGGTGCAATCCAATCTTTACTGTTAAGTCATGGGAGAGGCAAGAGGTACCAAGGGTCTGGGAGGGACAGCTTATTGCAGTGTCTGGGAATGCTTCCTGGGAAAAGGAGGGTTCAGAAGGGCAGGTGAGAAATGTCTAGGTGGGGAGAGAAACATGAAAATCAGCTAATGACAGCAAGGAGCAGGCTCCCCAAGAAATAAGAACAGTCTTTATGACACTGCATTTCATATTAGAACACACAGGGTGGTTTTGAGTCTTTCCTTTTTTACCTTTAGTCTTACTGTCCCTGGTTATCAGTGAGAGGCAACAGAGTTCAGTAACACAGAAAAAGGACTTGACATAGCAATCAAGTTTGAATGTCATGTTGTCTGGATCATGCCACGTCCCCTTTCTGGACCTCAGCTTTCTCCCTCTGCAAGAGTGGTAGGTAATAACAGAGCCCACTACATAGACCATCACAAGCATTAGACGGTCAGTCTCTGTGCAGGGCTCAGACCTGTGTCATCCTAAATATGTCAGTGCTCTCCTCTGCATTTTCCCGTTCTGCATATCCTGGGGACTAACTAAAAGGACATGGAAGAAGTGACTGGAGCTCCAGGAGTCCCCCTGCCCAGCACCAAGGACTGACCCTTTCTCTTTTTCTCACTGAGAATGTAGGTGAAAACTGAACCAATCTTACAGCCATCATCATCTGCTTTCTTCCCATGCCTTTTGGGAAAGATATTTTCTTTCACAAGACTGAAACTAGGCAGGTAGGGAACATTTTGCAGTTTTAATTAATACAGATTTATCTACCTCCCAGGGCTGTTTGTAGAATTAATCCCTACCCAGTGCCTTAAGCTTCTTAGCAGACAGGCACTGTGTTCTCACCAAATAAGCTGGTCTCTGGATCTTTCAAACCAATTCTCTCAGCACTGCCCCTCATCTCATATAACAGCCTCCTTGCTCTCTTTAAATTGGTTGGCTGGTCTGTGTGAATTTAAGTTTATCCTCTGCCTGGTGCAATTAAGTGTGAAAATCCTTGATCCTTGCCTTGGGCGAGGGGAGGTAGGGATGTTTGTGTGGTCTGGGCACAGAGCTGGGGCTCAATCCTGAAGTGACTCTGACAGGCGATGCTATAGTCCCTGACCTCCTGGCTGGGTTTCTGAGAAACTTATGGAGTGGCTGAAGGCATGAGGGAGGGGAGTGTGTATAAATATATATATATATATACTGACATATATACATCATGTAAATAATAGAGTGGAGAAGGAGCAGGGCTGGAGGATATGGATGGATTTGATAACTGGGTAGAATAGCTTGAAAGCATGGTCCCTGAATTAGTCATAGGGTCCTACCTAGAAACTGTTGCAAGAAATAAATCTGCTCATTGATTTGTAAAATCTTGTTTTATCTAGGATATATCAATATAAATAATTTGCATCAGGGTTTTGCCTAGCTCCATGCTTTGCTTTTGTTGATTTGGTTTGTTCCCATGTGGGTATCTTATTTCTTGAGAAAACTCAGAACAAAGTGTTACAAATGCATCTCAGCTCTTCGGGCATATTTAAAATTTAATTCCTTGCTACTTTAGCACACGTCTTAACCAAGCTGCAGTGACCTGGGTAAATGAAGTAGAAAAGACAGCAAGAGATTCCATGAGCCAAAGAACCATAATAAAATGTTTAAAAGTACCAAGGAATACAATAACTAAAATTGAGGCTATCTCTTTGCATTTGCCATAACTGCATTAGCAGATTAATTTTAAAAATGCTATTTTCACATGCATTAGTCCTCACCTTGGCCTTGCTAGTAGTGACCAAACATAGCTCAAATCAAATTCTGATATAGCTTCAAAAATCCTTTAAAGTAGAATGTCCTAAAGAAAAAACTATGAGAAAAACAGATGTTGTATATTAACACGTATACATGGAATCTAGGAAAAAGGTACAGATGAACTTGTTTGTAGGGCAGGAATAGAAACACAAATATACGGACACAGTAGGGGGAAGGAGGAGTGGGATGAATTGGGAAATTAGGACTGACATATATACATCATGTAAATAATAGATAGCTAGTGGGAACCTGCTATAAAGCACAGGAAGCTCAGCTTTGTGACCTAGATGAGTGGGATGAGGGTGGGATGGAGGTGGGCATGGGATGGAGTTCCAAGAGAGAGGGCGTATACGTAAACTTAGAGCTGATTTACTTCACCATACAGAGAGAACTAACAAAACATTGTAAAGCAACTATGCGTGCCTGTATGCTCAGTTGTGTCTGACTTTCTTTGACTCAATGAACTGGAGCCCATTTTTTTCAGGCAAAAAAATTCTGGGGATCCAACCCACAGGATTCCATTTGATCATGGATATCCAATCCAGGGATCAAAACCGTGTCTCCTGCATTGCAGGTGGATTGTTTACTGCTAAGCCTCTAAAAGAATGGTTCTCAACCTCTGGGTTGTATCAGAATAACCAGCAGAATTTATGTAAAAGTACAGAATCCTGTGCTTGTTGAGAGAGAACAGGGCCTCTGAACTGTTACCAACTTTCCCCTAACAATTGTGATGCTCAGCAAGTTTGAGAATCGCTGCTTTAAAAGCTAGTCCAAAAGTAGAGAGAAGTCCAAGAGAGGGGTGGTTGGGGCCAGGCCTAAGAGCTTTCAGAATACTAAACCCAAAAGTGTTTGCTGTGTGTCCACCATCTATCCAGCTTAGGTTACAACAACACTAACATCTCAGGACATTCTAGGTAGTATACTGTTTCTCTCCAGATACTGTCCATCAGGGAATAAAGAGAATAAAATGGAAGGAGCCACAAGGTATAACTCAGTTGGTCTCCAAAATTCCTTTCCTAATCAGTAAGTACTCCACCACTGACACTAGATGATATAAAAGTAGCTGTGAGAAATTCTAAATGAGGGACAAAAGCTCATGTCCATGAATCCATTATTAATCCTTTTTATTTTTAGCATCTCTAAAACTTAGCCTGAAATATACTAAAATCTACCATCATAGGACTTCCCTGGTGGTCTAGTGATTAAGACTTTGCTTTCCAATGCAGGCAATGTGGGTCCAATCCCTGATCAGGAAGCTAAGATCCCAAATACCTCTCAGTCAAAAAAACAAAACATAAAACAGAAGCAATATTGTAACATATTCAATAAAGACTTTTTAAAAAAGGTCCACATCAAAAAAATTTTTTTAATTAAAAAAAATCTACCATCTTCTTAATAAACTTTTATAGTTTATGAGGTCAATACCTATCCTATGTAACAGAAAACTCTCATAATTTCCGGCTTGTTTATTTGTAATTTTAATAATTTCAACTTGAGAAAAAAATGCCAAAAGGCTGTTTCCAGGCAGCCTTTCCACAGAAATTACCTGAGCACATCATTAATTACCTCTCAAAGAAGAGAGCTGTCTACTTCCTTCCCAAGGACTTGCCAGACATGAGAGATACCTGGGTGAGGTATGCCCATTTGGATGGATAAAATAGCATTTCTTCATTTATTATTGAAGATCTGGGCTTTCCTGGTGGCTCAGATGGTAAAGAATCTGCCTGCAATGCAGGAGACCTGGGTTCAATCCTTAGGTTGGGACATTTTGCTGGAGAAGGGAATAGCTACCCTCTCCAGTACTCTTGCCTGGAGAATTCCATGGACATAGGAGCCTGGTAGTTTACGTCCACGGGATCACAAAGAGTTGGACAGGACTGAGTGGCTAACACTTTCATTTTTCAATTATTATTATTGAGTTCAACGAACTGAAACAACACTGGATTAAGATTGGGAAGTGGGGGCAGTTGAAAGTGACTGAGGAAAGGAGACTCTTTGAAGAAGCTCACCTGGGAATAACAGATTCTCTGCATTATGAAATTCATTTGAACACGCCTAAGGGTATTTTCAAAGCTTCCGAAGTTAAAATGTGACGGAAGGAAAAAAAGAAAGCATCCATAATTTTAAAAGTTCAACCTTAGATTTACTAAAGGAAAGGCTGAAATTTCTAAGCACTTGCTTAGAATGGCCACAAATCTCAGACAAGTATGATTCAAATCCTGCCATCACTTTTGACATTCCTATCCCACCCAAGGAGCCACAAGGAAATCCCTACATGTATTTTCTTGCAGAGTGAGTCTGGGACTCATTTTAATGACTGTATCATGGTCATGAGCTTCAGCTTTTAACATGAGAGTTTAATGCTGATGAAACTCAATAACAACTTACTGATATTAACTCATATCTTCTCAGAAAATTCCTGTTCCAGTATCAAGTTTCAGTGATATTTTGGAGGAAGGAGGATGATTTTAAAATCTATGGCTCTGATGAATACATAATATGGACCTGATTTTAACATTTTATCTGTTTTCAGGATAAAATTATTTATTTCATTTGATGGAACTCCTAAAAAACAGCTTTTAGTCACATACAACATCTCAACTGAAATAAAGTTCTATCACTCTTATTTTTCTTACTGAAATTCTCATTAATAGCCCCTTGGTTTTCATGATCAAAGATTCCTTGCTCTATGAAGGTGTGTCTCAGCCATTTTCAAATATTCTTCATTGACTTTGTGGGAGTAAGTTTATAGGATTGTATGGAATCAATATATTAACTATTTATTTATTAGTTTAAAAGACTAATCTCCAAATGAGCTAATAGCTCTTATGACAAACCTAGATAGCATATTAAAAAACAATGACATCACTTGTTGACAAAGATCTGCATACTCAAAGCTATGGTTTTTCCAGTAGTCACATACAGATGTAAGAGTTGGACCATAATGAAGGCTAAAGAACTGATGCTTTTGAATTGTGGGGCTGGAGAAGACTCTTGAGATTCCCTTGGACAGCAAGGAGATCAAACCAGTCAGTCCTAAAGGAGATCAACCCTTATTCATTGGAAGGACTGATGCTAAAGCTGAAGCTCCAATACTTTGGCCACTTGATGCAAAGAGCCAACCTAGTAGAAAAAACCTTGACGCCGGCAAAGATTAAGGCCAAGAGGAGAAGTGGGCAGCAGTGGATGAGATGCTTAGACAGCATCACTGACTCAATGGACGTGTGTGTATGTGTGTGTGTGTGTGTGTGTGTGTGTGTGACGTTGCTCAGTCATGGCCAACTCTTTGCAACCCCATGGACTGTAGCCTACCAGGCTCCTCCCTCATGAGTTTGAGCTAATTCCAGGAGATAGCGAAGAACAGGGAAGCCTGGCATGCTTAGTTCATGGGATCGCAAAGAGTTGGACACGAGTTAGCAACTGAACAGCAAGAATAAGGCATTTTATTAACAAGTAAAACCCAGCTACAGAGATATCCAAATGGCAGGTAATAGGCAAAGAAAGAAGAATCACATACATATTTGGTGAAAATAAAGGACATAAGAGTCCAGAATGAGTTTCATGATTCATAGTAACAAATTTTGCCTATCAAATTTGAATAATAATAATAATAGTAGCATTGCTCCTGTGATCAAAAACTTTATGTCCCACAGTCCTGATATTCCTTTAGTATTAATTAAAAATGAAAGCAAGTAGCTTAGAGGCAGACACACAGTCATAATGAGGAGATCCTGGTATCACATTGCCTCTTTCTTTCAAGGAAAGAAATCTGACTGCCTCAAGGCTTTCATTTGAGATTCAAGAATCAATAACAGAGGTGAGCACAGGATAGGATAGTTGCATATTGCCACTTTTGCCTTTGCAAGTTTTCTTGAGCTGCCCTCAGAATTCGTTCCCAAAAGAAGTCAAATCATGCAGCTTTTCTCTTCAGAGACTCTTGGTCGCTCATAATATAGAGAGTAAAATTCAATAGCATGCAATATCCTTCATAGTCATGTGCTTCTGTATTTCTCTCTGTGTTTCCACAAACCAACCACACTTTTAAACATTTCACATGCTCTCATATCTGGATCTTTGCACAAACTGTCTAGTTAGCTCATGATGAAATTCTACCTCTCCTCAATGATCAGTTCAAATGTAACATTCCCTTAAAGACACTTTCCCTGATAACATTCACTCATTCAATTATTTTGGAGTGTCCTTTATGTGCCAGGCACCAGAACTGCATTATTTTATTTTCCCTATAATGGCACTTTATGTGTATTTCTAACATAGTGCTAATTTCAGTCTGCTTCCTGGGATTTTTTTTATTTATTACTCTACAAGTAAATTAGAAGTTCTTTGAGAGAAGAAACTGTTCACTCTTCATCTCTTTATCTCCATGCTAGTACATAGAAACCACTTGTCAAATGCTTGTTGAATGAATAAATTATGTTTTATTTAGCTTGAAATTTATATGGTTTTGATATCCAGGCACCTCAAAAACTCTGAAAGGATGAAAGATAATTCCTGCCATTTTTTATTCTAGAATGAGTGGTTATAATTCATGCATGTGAAGGCTTTGAACCTTATTTACTACCAACTTGATAAATCACAGTCTTTCAATACTTTCTTCTCTCTCTCCACCTTGGTTACTAGCTCTGAGCCATGAGGGGAGCCAAGGTGAGACTGTGGCCCATCTTCCAGATTTGTACTCCCTGAAGACAACCAGGCTTCTAAGCTCACATCCAGGATAATCTCTATTGGATGGCTTGGCCTTCTGTATCAAGCTAACTCATCAGAACTGGATTTTATACCCCAAACATTACCCAGATAATGAAAAAGGAAGCTAGAGATATATAACAAATATCCACCACACATTTCAGAAACATTTTCCAGAATGATAAAGCTCAAACATTTGGAAAGGGTGTGTCAGAGTTACTCATAATACATAGCAATAATAAGTAAAGCAATTAGCAGAAAAGAGGGCACCACCCACATAGAGTAGTGCCTTAGGAATTTTGATTTAAATTCCTGGATCAGCTTCATTCTAGAGAAATGTGATATTTTTTTAACCTTCAGAAACCCACTTGATCCTAGTAGGAGGCAAAGATCTTGAGACGACAGTGTACCTTCCTGCTTTCTTGGGTCTCCTTTCTTCCTCATTGTCAATAAGTAGCTTGATTTTCTACCCAGAACTCGCACTGAATATGGGCTTTTGCTCTTAGATCATCTCTTTCCTCCTTAACACCATGAAGAGAAATACAATGGGGTGGTTTCTGTATGAAGTTGTGCACTGATGGCTATAAAGGGTATATTTCTTATAGGATAGCAACCTTCCAAGTACCCCAAAGTACAAAGGATTGATTAAAGAGATGGAGTAGGTAATAAATTGTGTTTAGAAGAAGATGAATTAGAGATATATTTGTATGCTGGGGAAGAGAGAAGCTGGAGGAGATAACTTCTCCACTCTGGGCTGAAGGACCAGTGTTCTCAGAGCCCCTCACATTACTATGCTGGCCTCTCTGATCTCTGCATTGCTACCCAACAGAGCAAGGTGTGCCCAAAG
Source organism: Aepyceros melampus (assembly GCA_006408695.1). Classification (NCBI taxonomy): domain Eukaryota; kingdom Metazoa; phylum Chordata; class Mammalia; order Artiodactyla; family Bovidae; genus Aepyceros; species Aepyceros melampus. Next base: position 129,239 of record SJXQ01012217.1, read on the forward strand.
AGGGGCATTTTCTTTTTCCCTATCAACAAACCAGCCTAAATGTGGAGAGTGGGAGGGGAGCTGAAAAGTTCCAGGCAACCCCATATCCAGAAGAAGGGTAAACAGTCTTTTCTTCAGGCTTTCTTTGTGGCTCAGGTGAAAAATGAAAGCCACCAAACAGTCTGGAATTATTCCACTGGTTAAAATTAATAAGCACACACACATACTCACCCCAATGGATATATGTATGTGTACAACTGAATCACTTTGCTGTACATCTAAAACTAACACAACACTGTAAATTAACTATATTTTAATATAAAATAAATTTTTAAAGCTATGGAATAAAAGCCATAAAGATGGAAAAAAATAGACCAAAAGAAAATAAGACATTAATAGTGCTTGCTCTAAGTGATAGTACTATGGGTTATTTTATCTTTCTTCTTTCTATATATCTCTATTTTCTACAGTAAACTTGCTTTCTTTTTAAAATAAGAATACAATTATATCAGAAAATCTTCTGCCTTCAACAAGCAGCTCTTTCCCACTGACCAAGATTTCCATGAAAATGCCATCTGTATTGGTCAGAGGGGACAGTGGGGTTAACAAGGTGTTTCAATAGGAAGGGCAGAATACAGTCTTTGTTTTCAGGGCTTTCTGGGGCTTTTGTACTTTTTTCTTTTCTCTTCTTAGAAATGTGAGAATGACCCCCTGCCCAGAGAAATGACCTTGGATTTAAATTTGAAATACTAGCACAGGCTAAATGCCTGAAAAGGGGCATTGCATTCAAGAACAGGAGGTAAAGTGTTTCTCTGTTCTTTTCTGATGTGTGATGCATCCATCAGATCACTTGCAAGAAATGGATTGTTGCATTCTTCCACCTCTGGCAGCTGTAAAATAATTTCTTGTCCCCTTCCCCTCCCCTCCAAGTAAGAGCAGCCACAGTCTTGCAAAGTGGGACCCAGACTGCAGCCAAAACCAGGCAGGAGATCATTTGGGAAGAATTCATCTTTTCACTTTATTGCTTTTTTTGCACTATCTGTAAGGGTGGATGTGGTTCGTGGGATCCTCCATTCCCCAAAGGGTCTATGTTTCTTGCCTGTCAGTCAAAGACAAAAGGAATTCTCCTGTCAAAAAGAGTTCTTGTGTTATTTTGTTGGTTTGTCTTTTATCTTCAATAATATAGCAAGACTCCTTGCACCCCATGAAATGACATGATGTCTGAGATTCACTTTAAATTATTATACCCAAGATGAAAAGGCTGGGGGAGGGGAATGTGGCAACTAACAGGCTCTCCCTATGGGCTCCTGCAGGGTATTAGAGACCTCTAACTTCATTCTAAAAGAGAAATGCTAAAACATCCTCTCTTCTTTCAAACCCCCTTCAAATATCCTTGTTTTCAAACTTCCAATCTTCTCTTTTACAGACTAGCAGGATGGAGGTTTTTACCTAATTTGCTACAACACATCGTATGTAGGGATTTCCCAAGTGGTGCTAGTTGTAAAGAAGCTGCCCACCAATGCAGGAGATATAAGAGGCACGGGTTCAATCCTTGGATTGGGAAGATCCCCTGGAGGAGGCCATGGCAACCCACTCCAGCATTCTTGCTTGGAGAATCCCATAGACAGCGGAACCTGGTGGGTTATAGTCCATAGAGTCTCTAAGAGTTGGGCATGACTGAAGCAGCTTAGCACACACACAGGCATCCTATATAGAAGTATTTGGCAGTACCCTATAGAATGTGGGTGTACTTAGCACCCACAGATTTCAGCTTTGACATGTCAACCAAAATTCTTGGAAATCAAGAGAGGCATTTCAACATTCTGTTATGTTCACAATATATACATTATTAATTTTTCATACAGACTAAGAGTGAACTTTTTCTTCATGGATAGTTCACTACTGCATCTGGCTGCCACTCATAGGCCATAATGAACATTCCATATTTTTGAAAATTCCAACACCATCAATAAACTTTTGAATTCACAGGGAAGATAAGAAGGAAATACAAAACCAGAAAATGCCAGAAAGGTTTCTACAGCAATATCCCAAGCTTCATTATGGAAATAAGATATCTTGAAAAGGAGAGGCAGGCATTGGCAGAATATCTGCATTGAGTCTCACAACAAATGATACAATTGATGGATTCCCACAGGACAGAGAAAAACCTGAAACTGCCAAGAGCATCTGGGTTGAAAAAGCACATCTTTATCCTTTCCTGATCTTCGGTCTCAAATATACTGTGTTGTTTTTAGCTAGAACATTTAAAAGGATGGTACTTCATTACACGATCAATCACCCTTATTGGTCTCCCAGATAATACATATCGAAGTACTTTTTAAACTGCAAAATGATGAGTAAATGTAAGATATCATGATCATTAGACTAGCAGTTTATTCTTCTGGTTATAAGCTCTTGGTTTATGATCAATGTAAATATTCTCTGTAGAGGACTTCATTTCTTCTTGCCTCTTTGTTAATGTGTATGTGCTAAGTCACTTCATGTCTATCTCTTTGTGACCCTATGGAATATAGCCCACCAGGCTCTTCTGTCCATGGGATTTCCCAGACAAGAATACTGGAGTGAGTTGCCATGCCCTCCTCCAGTGAAATTTCCCAACCCAGGGATTGAACCCTCGTCCCTTGCATCTCCTGCATTGGCAGGTGAGTTCTTTACCACTAGCATCACCTGGGAAGCTCCTCATTATTAATATGCTGGCACTAAAAAATGCTAAGAATAGTGGAGACACAAGTTTCTCATTCCTGTATTTGCCACAACATAGTAGTCTGTTAAGAATGGGGAGATGGACCCAATTAATGCCAAGAAAACTTATTGTCTGTCTGACATTTAAGAAAGATTGAATAGATGTAAAGCCTTCCTTTATTTTTTTAAGTGTAGTTGATTTACAATGTTGTGTTAGTATCAGGTGCACAGCAAAGTGATTCCGTTATCTATCCATCTATATTTTCAGAGTGGTTTCCCTTATAGGTTACTACAAATATTGAGTACAGCTCCCTGTAGCATATGCAAGTCCTTGTTATTTATTTCATATATAGTACTAATGGAGAAGGCAATGGCACCCCACTCCAATACTCTTGCCTGGAAAATCCCATGGACGGAGGAGCCTGGTGGGCTGCAGTCCATGGGGTCGCTAAGAGTCGGACATGACTGAGCGACTTCCCTTTCACTTTTCACTTTCCACTTCCATGCATTGGAGAAGGAAATGGCAACCCACTCCAGTGTTCTTGCCTGGAGAACCCCAGGGATGGGGGAGCCTGGTGGGCTGCCATCTATGGGGTCGCACAGAGTCGGACACGACTAAAGCGACTTAGCAGCAGCAGCAGCAGTAATAAAGCTTTCTGCAATGCTGTCCTTAAGAGGATTTTTGCTGTTTAATCACCCAGCCCTTTAGGAAGTTAAGACTGAGTACCTACTATTCAGCATTGATAAATAGCAGGTACTGAGAAGGAATCCTCTGAATGGATGCTACAAAATGGATTTCCATGAAGGAAACTTAGAATGTTAAGAAAGGAAATAGTAAGAACAAACTGTTGAGAAGGGCTAGGTAGAGAGCATCCCTAGAGCTGAAGTAAAGCTAAATTTAAATATTCAAATTCCCCCCTCAAAAGCATTTCCTCCTTACTTCTCCATGAATCATAGAGAAAAATCATAGAGAAAAATCATAGAATGGGGATTTCCCTGGCAGTCTAGTGGTTTAAGATTCTGCATTTTCATTGCCAGGGGCCAGGTTTGATCCCTAGTCAGGGCACTAAGGTCCCACAAGCCACCTGATGTGGCCAAAAATAAATAAAAGCTAAAACAACCTTTAGAAAGATCATAGAAGAGTAGAGTCAAATCCTAGGCCCCCATGTAGACATTCCCTTAGTAACACCTCTATGACTTTTGATAGAATTATTTCTCTAACTGAAAGTTCACAATATGAGGGGAGGGGTAGGGTATTCCACCTCTCTTATGTTCAGTGGATGCAAAACTACTTTGTAGGGGAAAAGATTTATACAGATGGCCCACTGCTATGATTATGGAGAATGATTTACTTCCTGAAGACTATCCTGCAATAATACCAGCCCAGGACTAAATGTAAGGTTATAGTAACAGTAGCTGCATAATATTTATCTAGCTCTACTGGTCACCAAGAAATTTTAGCCACTATTCAGTTATTCAGAACAAGGAAGAATGTGTTTAACATTAGCTTGAAAGTAGAATAATCAAGGATATGAAACAGAGTTAGAGACTCCTTCTAACCCAATCCTTTGGCTGTGATGTGGCCTCAGTTGCTACTCTCCTGCCTGCTACAGAGCTGTCTATGTTGTTTCCTCAAATTCACTATGTTAATGTCCTATACAGCTGCTTCTGTTCCATATGGAGACTGGCTCCACTTTGTTCCAAGACCTCCCTCTTCATTCTCTTCCTTGTATTATGGGTGGTCCAGCATTCCCTTTACTGAAGTGGGAAATCACTTGCAGAGCACATGACTAATTGGGGCTATAAAACTGGAATTGGTTGTGTTCTTAGAGTGTTAAAAGAAAAAGAAAGCATTCTTTTAAGTTTCTTACAGCTTCTTTCTCGTCACTCTTGCATGAGTTCTTGAAGAGAGCAGTCAAAGAATTTTCTGAAGCAGCCCCTCCCACCATCCATTGTCAATGAAGCAAGTTCTGTCCCCCTGTCATCCCCATAAATTTCTCAGGTCCTGCTACAACAAAACCCTGGTACAGATGTACTATGTTGTTCCAGGCTCCTGGAGCAAGACCACCACAGACCAGCAATGCTCTATCCACCTCCTCCATCTGCGGTTTATGTTAAAGGCACTCTTTCAGACACTAGAATTTTGGTAGCACAGTTGAAGGGATGAAAAGGCTCAAAACAACAGTAAACAAGTTGGCAATAATTGCAGCACAATTGCTACATGATGCTTTTCAGAGCATGTAAAAGCTGTCAGTTATTGGTCTATTCATTTAGTGTCTCTTCAACATTATGATGCTATTTGAGTAGAGCCATTTCCTGCCCTAAAAATCTCTTTATGGACTCAAGATTCAGAACACTGGCATGTTTCAGTACATGTGTGATGATTTTGGATGCCATGTAATACATATCATACTCTTAATGACAGTTTTCATTTAATGTTCCAACTACAAGAGACAGCTCTAAGAGGAAAATTTTAGATTTTAAAAAAAGTTTACAGATTGATAAAACATAACAAACCCTAAAAACTGAAAGCAAAATGAAATAATCTGTGTCTGAGTTGTCAGCACAGTGTATAGAGAGGAATTCCTCAATGACTTCCACTAAACATCTTAATACACGCCAAGAGGGGACACACACACAACTACAATAAACAATTAACAAAGGGCTTAAACTTTTTTCAGTAATCTATTGTTGGGATACATTTGTGGGTTATTCCCAGACTGTTGCATATGCACTGTAAAATAAACCAAATTAGTAATTAGGTTGATATCATTGTAAAGTGATAGCCACTGGAAAAAGAAATACAGGTTTAAGACAAATAGTTTAGCTAAAATTCTGTGGTCTTAAATATGAATCAGAAAAATCTGCATTTAAATCCATGATAGACTTTATCTTTATAAAATTATATAATTACAGTATACATTTTCTTAGCTCTGAATGATGAAAAAAAACAACTGGAAACAATGACCAACCCTCTAGCAATGAGTCCTCCAAGAAATCAAATCAGGCTTTCCAAATACCAATTTCCACCAGAATGAACCAGGGTTTCTCATTAAGATCCCATTCAGAGGCAGGAGGTAGACACAGAAAGACTGAAATATCTTGTCATATCAGAGAGCAAGGAAGCTTCCAAAGACCTCTAAGCTCATGCCAAAAAGATTCAGGCACCAGTTTGAAGAGGAGGCTCCTACTGACCAACATGAGAAAAAAATAAGCCTCATTGCAATATTTTAAAACATAATGTGTTTTTAAATGTTAAAGTACCTAATGGTATTTGTAAATGCTTAGCACCATAGAAGGATGCTAAAGAATTAACTTATGATTTTGAAAGCTATTAAACAAAAGCAAAGAATCAAGGTTCTCCTTTATAAATTGTACCACAGGTAACATGTAGGTGAGGGAAAGTTTCCTTTTATCAAATTATTCTGCTAGTAAATGAGGATCAAGGGATACAATTAGAATATTGCTCCCTAGATCCATAAAGAATTAATGGATATAGGTAATAATCATCCGTGATTATTATTCTTCAAAGACAGACAACCTGATAATACATGCATACTGAAGGAAATATATAACGATATCATCTAGAACATATTCTGGCTCAAAAATAAAGTAAAATGAATTTAATCAAGCTTCTAGATCTAAATACCAAGTTAAAGGAAATGTAAGCATAAAGAAACATGGTAAACAACACCATAAGATTCAATCAGCAAAATCTAGAAAAGGAAAGACTTTATAGGACAATCTATTTTCTTCAAAAAATACACTGCAAGGGAAATAAAAGAGCCTTAGCAGCTTAAAGAGAATTAAGAGACATAGCAGCCAATCACAGTGTATTACTTACTTAGACTCCTATTTGAAGTGTAAAGAAATTATGACACAATTGTGAAAATTTTGTATTAAAGAACTATTAATACCTGGGGTATAATAATGACATTATTATGCTTTTAAAAGGTCTTTATCTTTCAGAAATAGATGTTGAAATAATAGAATGTCTGTCAGTGGAATAAAAATTCATATTTGAAAGCAGGACAGGAAAGCGTAAAATGTTTTCACTGCCCTTCGGCTTCCTCCCTCCCCTCTCTCATCTGCATCTTTCATTAACCTGAACTCCCCAATGGCAGAAATACCTGCTCAACTATAAAGATCTACATTTCTCCTTCTGGCGTCACTCATGTAAATCCTTACAAGATAACATACCTTTCTCAATCCTTAATGACCCAGTACTTACCTTGTATGTGCAGCCATCTTTGGTGAACTTTATGTACAATGCTAATATATCATTTCCCTTAAAAACAGGAGTTGGTGCAGAACAAACTAGTCAGACAGTCTGGGGAGATACTGGGCAGCACCCATTTTCAGTTCTTAACTGAAATATTTACTTATGCCCTTATTAATTTTGGTAGTTATATTACTCATTATTCTGCCTATTTTATAAGATCATTCTGTCTCGCATTAGCAAATATGTGACTGAGCCTCCAGTTAAAATAATGATGACTAGGCAACTTGAAGAGACTGATCAAATATACAGCTCTGTAAGATCCCTAATTGTAATAGTGTCTAACTCTAGATACAGGAAGAAGCCTATATAAGAGGGAAACATTCCCCAAACCATAACAGATGTTTGTGTGTGTGTGTGCGTTCTCAGTCATGTCCAACTCTTTGTGACTCCATGGACTGTAGCCCACCAGGCTCCTCTGTGCATGGAATTTTCCAGGCAAGAATACTGGAGTGGTTGCCATTTCCTGCTCCAGGGAATCTTCCCAATCAGGGATTGAATCCACGTCTCTAGCATCTCCTGCATTGACAGGCACATTTTTCACCAACTGCACCAGCTGGGAAGCTCCAGACTAGTAAAAAGGCAATTCAGAGGCTTTTGGTTACTGTTAAAAGGTCTAGTCCAGTAATAGTACATTGAATAGCTTATCAAAATCCTCTCCTGACCTGGGAGTGAGCATTCCCAGGGAAAATTGGTCATAAATGTTTCTCAAGTCTTGGTCAAAATTAAGACCAAAAGGGAAGGCATTGTAAAATGAAGAATGTTGCTCACTATCCAGTTCTACAAGAATCAAGTCATTAGCTATTGCAGTCACTGACCTATAGTACACTCTGAAAAGAATTCAGAGCTAAGAGCAGGATGAGACATTTTGTACTCTCGGAAAACTGACAGAACTGACCTTCAGATAGTTAGATATTTCAGAAGAAAATTTTGTGAACCCTGTTTCTTGCATCTTCTCATATTTAGAAAAGCACTAAAACCATTAACCAAGATATCTGCTCTTCCCAAATTGTAGCAACCTTCTACTAAGATGTATTTGATTGCACGTAACCCTTTACCAAAAATCATGTATATACTGACCTCCCCTTTAACCTCTTTGGAATAGTTTTCTGAAAGACTGTCTTCCAGCTTATAATCCTCAGGTTGTCTTGAATAAAATTTTCCATTTCTTTCTTAGACTATTGATTCAGTTTTTCATTGACACAAATAATCTGAAAATTGTGAGGAAATAAGAGCAGATAAACTAATTTTGGGTATTTATAGATAATTTTTTAATCTGGGAAATAGATACATAGAGATTTACTACACTATTCTAAGTTTATATATGTTTGAAATTACTCAGGATAAGTCTTTCAAAACGGTGTATATATTTTAAAAGAAATCGAAGAGAAATAGCTTTTGAGGAAAAAAATAGTTTATATAATATCACATGCCAAAATAAATTTCAGATGAATTAGTTAAATGTTTCAAAAAAGGATATCACACAAAAAGTAAAGGTTATATAGATGAATAAATATTTTTACATTGGCAGTAATAAATTTCCCATCTTAAAAGCAATGAAATAATCACAGAGGAAAATATATGGACTACAGAAAAGCTTAAATTCCTATATCTTAAAAACAAACAAACAAACAAATATTTGTATAAACTCTGACAGAATAATGGTTAATATTATTCCTTCATAAAAACCATGAACAAATCAATGAGAAAAATACAAGGACCTCAGGGAAAATGGGCACAAAAAGAAAATTCACAAAGCAGAGAGTATATTGGATAATATTTATGAAAATATCAGTCTCCATGGGTAATTAAGGAAATGTATGCAAAATAAATAATATGTACAATTTACATACTTAAAATTTTAAATATTTAATGCTGCCATAAATGTTTTCTATAGGCACTATAATAGACTGCTGTTAAAAATGCAGACCAGGAGAAATTTTCTATAGGGTAAGTATGTCAATATATAGTAAGAAACGTTTATAAACAAATATTTATATTTTCTGAGGCAGTCATTCTGTTGGGTTGGCCAAAATGTTCATTTGGGTTCCATTAGATCAAATGGAAAAACCCAAAGCAATTTTTTGGCCAACCCAATACTTCCAGAAAGTCAAGGAAAGTACACCAGGTTACAAGGGCTTCCCTGGTGCCTCAGTAGGTAGAGAATCCGCCTGCAATGCAGGAGACACAGGATCGATTTCTGGGTTGGGAAGGTCCCCCGGAGGAGGAAATGGCAACTCACTCCAGTATTCTAGCTTGGAGAATCTCACGGACAGAGGAGCCTGGCAGGTTGCAGTCCAAAGGGTCACAAAGAGTCAGACAGGACTGAGCGACTGAACATGCACACATAGTAGGTTGTATGCAGAAATGGTTGCAGTTGCCATCATTCCTCCCAGTTTTCAGGACCCTTCTCAGAGTGATTTTCTCCCCCTCCCATCAGGAGGTGGAGTCCATTTGTCTATCCTTTGAATATGACTTTGGCCATGGCACTTTCTTTAGCCAGCTGGACTTGAGAAAATGTGACATAAGCTGAAAATTAAAAACCACCTGGCTTCCCAGATGATGCTTGTGGTAAAGAAGCTGCCTGCCAACGCAGGAGACATAAGGAGACACAGGTTCAATCCTGGGTTGGAAAGATCCCCTGGAGGAGGGCATGGCAACCCACTCCAGTATTCTTGCCTGGAGAATCCCATGGACAGAGGAGCCTCGTGGGCTTGGGTCCATAGCAGTATAAAAAGTTGGACATGACTGAAATGACTTAGCATGCAGCATGCCCTCTCTTGCTGTTGGGGACCCTTCTGCCATCATGAATAAGTCTGGGCTAGATTCCTGGAGGATGAAAGACAATATGGGGAGAGGCCCAACGACCTCAGCAATGCCAGTCATCCCAGACACATGAGTTAGGCCATCCTAGAATACTCAGTCCTGGCAGAGCCAACCCAGACCAGAAAAACTTATGTTCTGTCAATCAACAGAACCATAAAAAATAATAAATGTTTGTATGTTTAAACCATTAAGTTTGAAGTGGTCTCTTAATAAAAGCTAAATTATGAAAAAGTAATCAGAAAAAATGGGCAATTACATGTACAAAGATGTTCATTTTAATATCATCTATACTAATAAATTGGAAACTATAAGTGTCTAACAAGAAAGAATTAAGTTAATAATAACTACAGATCTGAGATCATAAATCATTAAAAATCATATTTTCAAAATGTAATATTTTATCATTGATGGTTTGATCAATGATAAAATATTTAATGATATTAAAATATTTACAAGAGAAAATTGATTATAGCTGATTATAATTATATGTAAAATATGATTTCCAATTATGCAAATATGTGTGTTATATCACAGATGGAGATTTGGTCTGAAGATTTATTTTAAAAAATTACTGTTTTCAAATTTTCATGCAAGATCTCACTCTGTCTTTAGGGAGATTACTCCTGACTTCTGTGTGGTCCCTTGAAGTTATACAACCTAAAGCAAGAGTGAATATGTAAATGTGTTGAAGCAATCTACATGCAGAATGTTCTGACTGAGATGTTCTGTTTAATAAATGTAAAACAGCTGCATTTTAAAATTATGTCTCTGAAGATCAGTTCCTTTAGAGAGTATTTTTTCTTTAAACTTGGACTTAGATGCTATATACCATCAAATCATTGCTTGTCCTTAAAGAGAGATGTGCTGTTGTTCTGTGAGGAACAGCTCAAAAATGGAAAGATTTGATCTTTTGTTCATGTGACATTGGAGGATATCTGGAAATCAAGGTCCACGTTGGGCTTCATGCAGCAATAATTTTGACTTTGGTAAATATACTCTAAGAGTGGTACAAGTGAGTCATCTGCCCCAATGGTCAGACAGATCATCTCCCTGTGGGTGGGGCTGGGGTCTTCTATTCTCTGAAGGGAATGGAAGTCCCTACTTTGAAGCATTCTGTAAAAGGATTAACACAGAGGCATTCACTAAAGAGTCAAGAAGGCTGCTCTTGGACTCTACTGGAGTGGGTGGACTTCCATTCCATTAAAAACTGTGGCCAGTTTTATGAGTAGGCATTTCTAGAAGCAGTTTTAAGCTGTTCTCTATGTCAGATTTCTTTTCTGTATGCCCTAAACTTCAGTAAACTCTTCTGGAAAATGCCCCATTTCCTCACTTGTGCATCAGGAAATTACGGAAGGGCTGTTCCAAAAATTGATGGGAAAGACCACAGAATGAGCTGTGCCCTGTTCTGAAAGGTGGAGTGGCCATATCACTAGCAGTCATCAGAGAGGACCAGGAGAAGAAAAACCTAATTGATCAAGTCACATGGGCAGCAGCTGCCATAGCATGGCTGTATACAGTAGAGGCCACAGCAGAACACGTCTATTTTTAGGCTTTTATGAGGCCAAGCCTCTGAAAAACTCTCAGAAGCTGCTGAGGAACAGTGTCTCGCAACTCCATTGTTGGAACACAAATTAGCATAACTGGACATTAAAAATGATGGTTAAAGCAAGCAGGCTATAAGACCAAGTCCAAGGTACTGCAAGGTCACTTAGTGGGCTTGCCAGCTTTCTTCTAATAAACAGAACAAGATGCGAATAACAGTGTGTAACTTCCAAGACCAGGACACTAGGACTCCCTCCTGACCATTTTGAGAACCATCGCTCTGAGGAAGCCAGTAGCTACTTGTGAGGACGTGCAAGCCGCCTTATGGACAGACACACATGGTGAGGACCTGGGACTCCAGCTGGCAGCTGTGGGGGTGGGCCTTTTTGAAAGCAGGTCCTCTAGCCCTGGTCAAGCATTCCGATTACAGTCTACTGACATCTTGATTGCAATTCCATGAAAGACTCTGAATTAGAACCACCCAGCAGAGGCACTACTGAATTCTTAAGCCATAAAAACTGTGAGACAATAAATGTTTACTGTTGTTTTTTGTTTTTCAAGAGGGTTAAAGAAAACTAACAAGGTCACCTTATTCTGTAGCCTCTGGGAAACAAGTGCTGCTGGGGTTGATAGTTTATGTGCAAATATGTAAATGTCTATGCAGGAAAAAAAGACTAGAAGGAAATGCACCAGAATGTTAGCCAACTGGGTCAATCCTTGCTGTGGGGTTATTAGAAATTTTTATTTTCTTTTGTATTCTTTCCACATTTTTGCAAAATTTCTACCATAATAATCAGAAAAAAAAATGCTACTTTAAAAAAACTTATCAGATAGCCTTCTTTAAGAATAATATACTGTGACAATTTGGAGGGATGGAGTGGAGAGGGAGGTGGGAAGGGGGTTCAGGAAGGAGGAGACACATGTATGCCTATGGCCAATTCATGTTGATGTATGGCAAGAAACCATCACAACACTGTAAAGTAATTATCATCCAATTTAAGAAAAAGAATAATGTGTAGCTGTGTGAAAGGCTGAAGCTCCCCAGAACTCTTCTATCTTACCCTACCTGCTTCAGAGAGTCTCCATCTCCTCTTGGAAAGTCTATATTTTTCATTCACAGTGATATAATTTCTCTTTCTCATTCTTCAATCTATCATAAAATATTCTGTTCAATGCTGCTACCCTAGGTTTTTGTCAGGAAAATTTAAATTTTAACAGAGATGTAAGTTAAAGAAATGCAGCCATCACCAGTGAGAATCTAGTCAATAGCAAAAAGCCAGAAAGATATTTTGGATTGTTTGGCCTTTCCCAGAAACTAAGAATTATCCCTACAGGACCCTGAATAATTGAATTTTCTTTTTAAACTGCATTGCATATAAAGCCAGATTCCTTGAACCTTTTTTCAGGGATTAGAACCTCAAAGGACCTGATGGATGATTTGAAGGACTTCCTTTCCCCCATAGTCCTGCATAGGACTGCCATGTAGCAGCCACATATACAAGCTAAGGACGACCAGTTTGCATCTGGGGAAACTGGCAGCTAAGGTTGACCCAGAGCACACTGGCTTTCCCTTCAGGGCACTCTGCAGAAAGAAGTGACTGCCAAGTTCCCAGATCCTAAAAGAACTGAATGAGTTTGTCCACAGCCAGTTTACGAACACTAGTGAACCTAGGAAGGTGATACAAAAAGTGGATGAAAGAGTAGAAGTGGGGATGGTAATATTCCTGAAGGCAAGCTGCCTGCTTTGTAATTTGACCAAGGGGCGCCTCATCAACAACCACACAGCTCTCCCTTCCCTGTGCAAATAGAAGCCTTCATCAGCCAGGCAGGAGCTATCTCTCAGCATACCCAGGCAGTCTCATGATCTTACCTAACACACTGTGGTGGGCAGCCAGTGCCCAGCGTCCACTGATGGGAGTCAGCCTGGGAAAGAACAGCCTTCTTCCATTTCCAGCCTAGAGTAAATGTTCTCCCTCATCCATGGTGCCCCTGAAACAGAGCAGGACTGTATGAGGCCCTTCTGGAAACAAATCCTTTCTGCATCCCCCATTTTTTATTTGTAGAAAATGGGCTTCATTCAGCCACTCTACATTCCCTGAGTTCCAAAGGGCAAATTCAAACAAACTCCTTCCTTGCTTATCAAGGAAGAGAGGGGATGCAAAAACAAAGGAGGAGCAGCCAGCCAAGAAAACAACAGTATAACTGTGGGGCAGGGTCCTGATTCCTCTTCAAGAAATATATATATACACATAAATATATATGTATATATAAATATATATATATATATGAGTTCTTCTGTAGGGACCAGTGCCCCCATGCAGGTGAAGGATGGTAACTTGAAGCTAGCATAAGATTCCTAGAGCACTACTCTGTTACCTCACCACCAACCAATCAGAAGTCACATACCCTGTAGACCTCATCCTAAATTTTGCTTATAAAAACTTCTCTCTCCAAATAAGCAGGGAGTTTTGGTTTTTGAACATAAGCCACCCATTATCCTTGCTTGGCTCTGCAATAAACCTTTCATTGCTCCAAATTCTGACATTTAGGTTTGTTTTGCCTCACCTGACTTATGCTCAGTAACACATCTTCAAATTAAGGTATCTCAAAAATAATGAGAAATGCAAGCAGGAAGTATATGAGGTTAGAAAGAAGCATCCTTGCCATCAAGCTTAAGCAAAGAGAAGAATGTAAGAAAGCATACAGATGGAGAAGGACAAGCCTACCTTTCATGATGTAATGAACAAAATCCAGTTTGTGTGTAATAAACCTGGTTAATCCACATCCCAATCCTGACAGATGGATGGTATCAACTTCACTTTATAGATGAATATAAAAAAGGTTGAGAAAGTTTATATTATGATTCAAGGAGTAGAGCTAGGTGGGATCTGAATCCAAATCAATCTGATTAGGAGCTTCCCATGTGGCACTAGTGGTAAGGAACCCACTTGTCAATGCAGCAGACAGAAAAGATATGGGTTCAATTCCCGAATCAAGAAGATCCTCTGGAGGAGGACATGGCAACCTATTCCGGTATTCTTGCCTGGAGAATATCATGGACAGAGGAGCATGGTGGGCTACAGTCCACAGGGTTGCAAAGAGTCATATATGACAGAAGCAACTTAGCATGTACCCACACATGCAATCTGATTAGAAAATTCAGGTTCTTTCAATGACACCAAATAGCAGGCCTCTGAAAAATAAATATACCATGATTGACTGGGCTTACGAATAGAGCCCTCTTATCCAAAATCATATAATCTCAAAAAGAACATACTGTCTTGGACTAGGGCTGAATAGAAGAGATCGCTGGGTTGTTTAGCACTCATAAGTGCATTCTGAGCAAAGAATACAGTTTAATCCCTCAACAGAAGCTCTTATCTGTACATGGTTAGACGGAGATTTTTACCAACCACTTCAGTCTTACCTTAATCACCATGCAGCTCCTCTCCAGCTATTATCTGTTAAGCCTCTTTCTTACTCACTGAATATTTCATACATGAAGTAATGGAATGCAGAGTTATGGGCTGAGTACTAGCCTTTTGGTTTCCATTTAAATTTACAGCTTACTGGTATGAAAAGAGTCCCGGGGTGCTAACTAAGGTGGTGATTATACTATCCATCAATTAGTTTGCATTTCAGCCCAATGTTCATGGCCCTTTTCCACTCCCTCATAACAAAAGGCTGTTTAACTCAACACATACACACACACATGCTTTCTCCCAAGCATTTTTACTGAGTTACAGAATGTGTGTCACCCAGATGTGCTTGCCACAATACGTTAATCGTATTGGAAAAATGATCAGAGGCATACTTACGCTAATCAACTCCCATAGCTGAGACCAGTTTTTCACTATGGTAACTATTTTCTCACCACCCCACTTTAGAATTAATTACCCTGTTGCCATGTTAACATTCTTCTCCACACTTAAAATCTGCAAGCTAGGAAATCTTTGAGAGTTTTCCAGGAAGAATCACTTTTAGGGAAACTTCATTTCTGAATATGGAGAGCCTTTGTGTATTTTTAGATGATTCGATGACAAGCAACAAGAATTGGAAGTGGTAAAGACATAAGGTTGCCAGATAAAATACAAGACGCCCAGTTAAATTTGAATTTCACATAAGTAATGAGTTGTTTTTTTTTTTTTTTTGGATGTCCCATGTGACACTGAAATACATACTAACAAATGTATGCTTTTTTATCTGAAAATCAAGTTTTGCTGATGTCTTTGATTTGAAAAGTCTGGCAACCCTAGACAGAGAAAAAGGAAGGAGGACAAGATTCCCAGGTATTACAGGTGTTACAGATATTTGAAGGTGATATAATAGTGCAATCTTTTAGAACAAATGTGCTAAACAGGCATAAACTGTTTAGCACACCTCTAATTACACACTGTGATGATTTTAAAGTAAGTGAAGAGAAAAAGGAATCTGGAGAAATGAATGAACAGACAAAGGCCATGGAGGTTGGACATTTTCTGTGAGACCTTTTCATGACATTCTAGACTTGTGACCATCAGTCTGCATGAAAATACAACATAGAAGTTGAATCCTCTGATAATATAGGAGATCAAGGAAAATACTCTTCCAAACTGAAAATGAAGATCCATACTGCTATTCAGCTCTAGCAATTTTTATAAGCTGATCTTCAGTATTTAAATAAAACCTAGTATGATATTACAAAGCCTATCTAATATGTCCTCATAAACACTATAGAAAAGCACCTTGATTAAAAACAAATTTGTTGAAGGCTACCAAACAGACAGTCTTGTGCTCAAAATTAAACTGATAGGATGAATAAACAATAGTTTGTACCTCCAAAATGCGAGAGAGATACAAAAATAACTATGATAGCACAAAATATATATGTTGTATTAATAGCAAAAGCATGAATAAAGCACAAATGCACAGCCAGCTGAAGGTGGGACTGTATTCCACCTTCACCAAGGGGAAATCTTACCCTAACCTTGAAGGAAGGGTCTGATTTCAACATAAGACAGCAAACAGCAGCTACTCTAGGGTTATGAACAAAGAAGGAGTGAAATGGCAACATGGTCCAAGAAGCACAGAGCAGTGTGCTTCTAGTCTCTACAATGACTAGAGAACTTGGTAGCTGAGAAAGCTGGATAAGGTATAGCTTAAGAGTCACATTATGGAGGAGTTTTAAGGATAAAATGATATATTTGGCAGTTAAAAGCTATCAAAGATTTTCAAAGGCAAGAATACTCATAAGATCTATTTTTTAAAAAGGTTTTCACAGAAAACAATTTGTAACAAGTCTGCAGAGTTTAGAGATGAGGACACTAGTTTAGGAGTAAACTGGTTATCCAAGAGGCATATTTATACCAAAGGAAAAGCAGAGGGAAAGAGACCCATTAGAGAAGACCGGCAATGGCTGGTCAGAGAGGCAAACAATATGAAAAACTGGAGTCATGAAAGTCAGTGAATGAGAAAGGATAGTCAAGGAATGAAAGTTTTCAAGTAGGCAGCTCTCAAGAATGGACAGTGGATTTAGCAATAAAGCATCCCAGGTAGAACTTTCAGAGGGCAATTTGAGAACAGTGGTAAAGGCTAAGGCTTGTTTAGGAGTGAATGGAAGTGTTTCTGTTTCCAGTAATATAACTGATGAAAATATAGCAAATGTGCTTTAAAATGCATATCTCACTTGAAAGAAAGGGAAACATCCTAAGCAATAAAAATACCAAATGACCAAACAAAAAAGGAAACAGAAAACCAGAAAGGAAAGCAAATGCTGGATCAGTAACTATGCTGATAGAATTTCCCCATTCCAGGGACCTGGAACTTGGGGAACAGGGCACAAAGCTTCCACAAGGTGGGGAGTTGAGACTTAGATGAAAACCCAAGAATTTTGAAAAACTAGATGCTCCGTCAAATGATAGATTAGAAAAAGATTCTCTTCACCTACAAAGGAAGACAATATGTAAATTTATCATACAGTTTCAGCTCTTCTTAGGAAAACAAAATCCTTCCATCCATTGGCCACAAGTAGCCAGATAAAAAAAAATTAAAACTAAAAAAAATGTGCTTATTATCTATCTGAAAATCAATTTAATTAGATGAAAAAAAAATGTTTTGTTTCCTGATAAATTTATTGACTTTCCCACCTCTTCCCCACAACCAAAAGTTGTTAAATATAGGCCTATTCCATGTGAGCTTGGGGTCAAATTTACACAAACACCAGGGTTTGGAAGCCCACAAACCAAAATGCTAACTGAATGATATTCTAATTGGTCAGCATCGCAAGATGTGTGGTAGAAGTAAATGCAAAGAAATACACACTCACCTAGAGCTCTCAGGATTCTCACAGATAAAGAGCAGTCAGATATAAGTTCTCAATATAAAATAACTTAAAAAAATGATGACTCACTATATTGTACATCTGAAACTAATATAATACTGCAAATCAACTATCTTCAATTAAAAAAGAGATTAATTCAAAAAACATATCTAAGTAAATAGGCCACAAGGGGAAAACATTTGTAGAAATAAAACCTTCAAAAGTAGACTTCCTAGAAGTTCGTATATCAAAGTTTGTGAAAGATAAAATACAAATAAGAAATCTTTAAAAACCAAATTAGACTTATAGAAATTAAAATATAATCATTGATATAAATAGATATATAATTATTGAAATTAAAAATTGTTCTGCTGTACAACACTGTGAATAAGCTATAAGTATGTTTTCTTGGGTTCCAAAATCACTGCAGATGGTTACTGCAGCCATGAAATTAAAAGATGCTTGCTCCTTGGAAGAAAAGCTGTGACCAACCTAGAGAGCATATTTAAAAAGCAGAGACATTACTTTGTCGACAAAGGTCCGTCTAGTCAAAGGTATGGTTTTTCCAGTAGTCATATATAAATGTGAGAGTTGGATCATAAAGAAAGCTGAGCACCAGAGAACTGATGCTTTTGAACTGTGGTGTTGGAGAAGACTCTTGAGAGTCCCTTGGACAGCAAGGAGATCAAACCAGTCCATCCTAAAGGAAATGAGTCCTGGATATTCCCTGGAAGGACTGATGTTGAAGCTGAAGCTCCAATACTTTGGCCACTTGATGCAAAGAACTGACTCACTGGAAAAGACTCTGATGCTGAGAAAAACTGAAGGCAGGAGGTGAAGGTGATGACAAAGGAAGAGATGATTGGATAGCATAATCGACTTGACGGACATGAGTTTGAGCAAGCTCTGGGAGGTGGTGATGGACAGGGAGGCCTGGCGTGCTGCATTTCATGGGGTAGCAAAAAGTCAGACACCACTGAGCAACTGAACTGAACTGATACATACATCCTGTCCCTGTCGAGCCTTCCTCCTACCTCCTCAACCTGCTCAATCTTAATCATAAGCAAAACACGTCTCTGAGGTACTATCATACTTCCTGTCAAATTAGAAAAAGTGAACACATTTGGACATTATTAGTTGTCAGAGAGGATGTGGACAATGTATTACTCAGCATATGACTGGTGGGAGCATAAATTAGTTCAATGATTTAAAGAACAAATGGCAACCTCCAGGAAATCTGACAAGGTACAATCCCCACAATTTATTAATTCTACTCCTAGTTACATATCCTTCACAACTCTTGTACATGTACACAAGGGGATATGATCATGGCAACAGTATGTGAAACAAGAAAAAACTGATTTGTAGTGACAAATGACAATCCATAAGGTGCTCCTTCCATATTGCCTGGTAAGAAACTAAGTGCATTATAGGCATCCCCCTTAAACCTTCAGTGTGAGGTGACTAATGTCCCCAATGACTGCAAACAGTTCACACTTCGCCTTCATACTGACACCAAAGCAGTCTGCCCGCAAGTCTTACAAGGCTCTTATCCTATTCAATTCACAAAAAGAAAGAGTAGCAAGAGGGGGAACATCCCACTGGTGGACTCTGTCTGCAGGAGACCCATTCCACAGTGCATCCAAATGCCCTGGAGCTCAAGCACACCTCTGAAAAGGATGATGAGACTCTGACCACTTTCCTGCCAATGAGTCCCTTTTTACATGAAGTGATACTAATGATATCTGTCCTGACCCCTTGACATAGTAGTTGCAAGCAAACTAAATGTCCATGCACAGGAGAGTGTGGAAACAAATTATGGAAGTTTGTACAGAGGAATACCATCATCATGGATGAACCTTACCAACACAATAATGAATGAAAGTACCAAGATACCAAATGATAGAATAATACATACACCTAATGCTGCTGCTACTGCTAAGTCGCTTCAGTCGTGTCCGACTCTGTGCGACCCCATAGACGGTAGCCCACCAGGCTCCCCCGTCCCTGGGATTCTCCAGGCAAGAACACTGGAGTGGGTTGCCATTTCCTTCTCCAATGCATGAAACTGAGAAGTGAAAGTGAAGTCGCTCATTCGTGTCCAACTCTCAGCAACCCCATGGACTACAGCCTACCAGGCTCCTCCACCCACGGGATTTTCTAGGCAAGAGTACTGGATGGGGTGCCATTGCCTTCTCCGATACACCTAATACCATCATGTAAAGTTTAAAAATATAGAAAACAATATAATGTAATGATTAGGGATGCATGCATATCTAGTATGATTATAAAGAATGATATAGAAATGATAAATATCAAATCCAAATTTAAGATAGTTGCATGATTGCACATTTGAAGGAAGTAAGATGCAAGGGGACAGGAACATCAATTTTATTGGTAATGTTTTATTTCTTAGCCTGAGTGGTAGAACATGGCTCTTTATGAAATATTTCATAATATTTCATATAATGTTTCTGAAGTATTTCATAATAAATATTTTGAATGAATGGGTATGAAGTAAAGAAGCAGAGTTAGAACATATCACTCTTAGAAAGGAGGAAATTCATAAAGATTGAAGAAGGTTTCTCCTAGGTTAGGGAGATGTAGAATCTCTGGGAGATCACTTGAAAGGGGAGTTGAAAGGGAGACATTCTTCAAAATATTCTGGAATCATTTTACAGCATTGAGATGATTATAAATAAAATATCTTCACTGACCTAGGAATTATACAGTTAATATCAGTTCAGTTCAGAGAGGGTTCTTTTGAGTTAACCCTAGTCATGTCTCACTCTTTGTGACCCCATGGACTATAGCCTACCAGGCTCCTCTGTCCATGGGGTTTTCCAGGCAATAGTACTGGAGTGGATTGCCATTTCCTTCTCCAAGGTATCTTCCCGACCCAGGGATTGAACCCAGGTCTCTTGCATTGTAGACAGAGGCTTTACCTTCTGAGCCACCAGGGAAGTCCAATAATTTTCATATATATATATGTGTGTGTGTGTATGTGTGTGTGTGTGTATATATATTTAAATAATGAAGCAATCTTCTTCAACAAATAATCCATTTTGCCAATCTTTCAATATACTGGGTTGACCCAAAAGTTCCATTTGGGATTTTATGGAAAAATCTGAATGAACTTTTTTGGCCAACCCACTACTAAACAACCTCTATACACAATATCGCTTCACTTGCAAAAATAATTTCTAGATTATTTATGCAAATGTCAAAATTTAGTCTGGAATTGCACCGATATTCATTTTATATATATATAAATACATACTTCTGATCTTGTATGGTAGTTCTCTCTGTATTTTCCCAGTGAATGGATGAATAAATAGAATGAGTGAAAACCACTTAAAGAATTAGTGTGTGCTGAAAAGATTCAAATTAATGTTGACTGCAACCAAAGTACAGCTTTCAACTAATATGAAGTTCCACCCCACCAGTTAAGCCCTATGTTAGGCAGTGGAGATGTGAAGACAGTTAAACTGCTTCCTAAGAATCTACACCATATTTGCACCATAACACTCATACCTCTCAAGGTAATGACTCCCCTATTCTCCCGTACCCTTTGTGAAAACAAGGATTTTGCTCCATTTCTTTTTATCCCTCCTCAGCAATTAGGCATAGATACAGTGGATGAATTCAACAGTTAAACTGTAGAGTCAAATACAAGTTCTTTGGAGGCTCTCTGGTATTTGAGAATCTTATGCACTTAAGTGCATCTCTGTTCATGGTAATAGCAGAGATTTCTTAATAGCTATAAGAGCAGCAAATGTTAGCAGCTAGATACTTCTCTGCTTTCCCACAGTAAAATGTTCTCATTGTTTTCTTTCCTTCTACCTGTCTTATTGAGGTTCTCCCCTAGCTTCAAGCAATCCAATTACTTTATGAGAGAAAACATAGAAGACTGTTGTATAAAAATATCTTATAAATACCACATTTAAAAATAAACTCTAATTTTATTTTAAAAGATCAATTATTTTACCTTTCTCTACCATCTTCCTCCACAGCTGCATCTGGTTCTGTTTTCTGGCCACCAAGAGTGAGGTTCCTGAAATTTGATCTCTAATCCTAGTCCACTGCAGGATGCCAGCCAAGATCTGGGAGCATTCTGGAATAATGTTTCTAGAGCAGGCTTAAGTCAGACACTGACTGCCCTGTGCATGGCCATCCCCTGCTCCTGCCTGGCTGCGCTTGGAGCTAACAGAGTGGGAGATGAGAAGGCAAGCACGTGGGCACAGCTTCCTGCCAGGGCAGGAGCCAGCCCCGAGGCCATGGACTGAAAGCCTGCTCTGGGAGGCTGTGGTTTGTCCAGTTTAACCAGCTCAACCTGAGGGAACCCCACGCCTCAGCACGTAGGGATCAGAGGAGGTAGTGGGACTTCAACAAGTCAGACATCTGCTTAGCAAAGTTATCTTGAATTCAAATTCTTTCAGGGAGAATCATCATCTATCACCTCTACCATGTAAATGGAAAACCTACTGTAGCAAGACGCTTTTCTCCATTCTGTGATTAACACATCTATGCTGGTTAAACTCTCATTAGCAGATCAGCCCAAGTAATATTTTACCATTTATCAAGATGAATATATAGAAAGACTTGTCTTAGAATCAGGCAGCCTCTGCCTGTATTCATTTTTCTTGTAGCAACAACTCAGAGAATGTACGAATCAGTCAGTCAGAGGGGAGGGGAAAGAAAATGTGCTTGATACACCCTAAAGAGTCGGGGTGGGGAGTTGAAATATTTGTAACTAGAGCATAGTCTTCATAGAGTGAAGCTGAAATATTTCACCAGCAGGCAAAATTGTAAAAGTGCAAAACTGAGATATTCATACATTTCACATTGCCTGTGAATTATTGACAGGAAAGACCACTTTCAGAGCAGTCTTTATACTGTTGAGATAAAGTAGTGAGAAATCCAACTGCTTAGGAACTGGATTCCTGGCTTCTAACAGAGCTTGGTCCATTCATTTATGGCAGTAAATAAATGTTATGAAAGTTCATGTAGAAACCATTATCTAAATGGCTAAATAAGAAAGACTTGCATTATAGCCAGGCATGCATTTCTGGCAGGGGAAGTACAAGTTTGCTCACAATGTCTTTTTTTAGATTACTTTGAGGAAGAATGTCATCATTGGAATACTGCAAACCATAGCAAGTTTCATCTTTCTCTCTCTCTCTCTTTTTTTTTATGGAATGAGAAATGACATCAGTTTACATGTCATCTGAGAAGAAAGGAATTATTTTTTTGAAAGGCATCCAAATCTCCCTTTCTTTGGGAGGCTTTGTTACTGAAACAAACTTTATCATTGTTAGTTTGGCCATTTATGGGATTGGGAGCTAAGTAAAAGTTTGTTTAATCAACAAGTCTGTACATTTGTACACACTTTATTGATCTAGTAATTTTACAATTATTATACACCCATGACAGTCTTAAGGCAATGCTACTATTAAAACCCTACTATTCTAAACTCAGTAGGAAAATGCCATAAAAAATGGGAAATTCACACACACACACACATATATATATATACACACACATACACACACACACACATTTATATGAAATTATCTCAAACTACCCCACAAT
Organism: Aepyceros melampus; assembly: GCA_006408695.1. NCBI lineage: Eukaryota > Metazoa > Chordata > Mammalia > Artiodactyla > Bovidae > Aepyceros > Aepyceros melampus. The sequence continues at coordinate 152,458 of SJXQ01012217.1, forward strand.
TCCTCCATGACCTAGAAACTGTAGCTCCTAACATTTAATTGTCCTCTATTTTATCCCCATTGCTACCCACACAACCCCTGTGTTCTGTTCTTCAGTATCTTTCATCTGAATTAATCCAATATCCTCCCAATCAATCTCCCCACCTTTAACCTTGCTGTCTACAGTTCAACTCCACTATCCTAGTCATTTTGAGGCTCCCTTGGTCTTGTAATAAAGTGCAAAAGCCATCATGGTACCCCAAATCCTTTATAACCTGGGTTAGTTTTTCTCCCTCCAAACTCTTTGCCCAGTTTCCCCATTCACATTTCATAGACCAACCACAGGAAAATAGCTACAGCTCTTAAAAGCACCAAGTTCTCTCTTACCTATAAGCTTTCATATCTTTAGCTTCCCCTATTCTTTTCCCAACTCCCCCACCCCTCCCTGAAACTTTTTCCTGTTGAACACCTACTTGTCCTTTAGGGCTTTCACATGGAAGCCTTCCCAGACACACCTCTGCCCCTACACCTTGGCTTCAGTGCCCTCTGTCCTCTATCTGGGTATTATGTGCTTAAGATATGTAGAATGAATAATTTACCCTAACAAACATCTCCAATTGCATGAAACCTCTGATGTGTCCATGACCATTGCTTGTCATCTCATGAACACACCCTGTACATGCCCATCTCCACACCGTGCTTACACTATTCATTCATCTTGGGATGGTTTCCTTCTTCCTTAAAGATTTCTCTGAACATTTCAACCCTAGGCAGTAATTCTGACCTCTGAATTCATGGCACATTTTGCGTATGTTTCTCTTTTGATATTTATTTCTACACAGTGCCAGTGACATCATTTCTATTTTAACTTTTGAGTGATTTAACTTTTTTATAGATATATATCTAGTCTCCTGCCAATTGCTTGGTCCGTGGCAGGAGCCATGCTTAAAATAACTTGGTCCAAGTTACTTTAAGCAACTTAAAAACAGGAACAGAACTACTCTGCATTCCTCTTCTTCCTTCTCTGAGTTCACACAGTTTGCCACAGTGTACATAAGAGATAATCAATACATATCCTTTAACATTTGTTATATGATGAGGATAAAACTAACAAATTAAGACTACACAATCTAACAAATATGTTTCATTTTCAAATGAATAAATTATTTCAGATGAGATCATAAACAAAATGAGAAATTCAGGACCATAAACATAATTTACTGTAGGCTGGCACATGAATGTAAAGCCTAGGGAAGCAGCAGCTGCAATGGAAACTCTTAACTATCATGCCAAGAGTGTGAATGTACTCAGCTGTAGGACAAGCCAGATGTCAATCAAAAGTGAAATGAAAACAAGATGTACACTCTCCACACCAACTTGTATGTATATTTAATCAAGCGCTCACAGCCATATGGCAATGGTAAAAGAAAAATAAAGGGAACAGTAAAAAAACAAAAAAAAAAAACAAAACAAAAAAACACTAAATGTTAGAAGTAAAACAAACATTAACACAATAACTATAAGTGGGTTAAACTCCCCTAATAAGCCCCAAATAAGCATCTCACACTGCATCATAAACAAATCCAATTATATGCCTCCTAGAAGAGATACAAATCAAACAAAATGACTCCAAAAGGTCTGTTCATCCTACAGACATTTTTGTAGGATATCCCCTGTATACCAATACCACGCTAAGTGACTACGTGATCTCTCGCTTCGTCGTGTATGACTCTGAGATCCCATGGGCTATAGCCTGCCAGGCTCCTCTGTCCACAAGATTTTCCTGGCAAGAATACTTGAGTGGGTTGCCAAGCCCTCCCCCAGGGGATCTTCCCATGAAAGGATCAAACCCGCATCTCCTGTGTCTCCTGCATTGCAAGTGGATTCTTTACCACTGAGCCACCAGGGAAGCCCAGAGACAAAAACTTTACATGTTAAGAGAGACAGGTATACATGGCAAATACAGACAAAAAGAAAGCAAGAATCACAATATTAACATTAAAGAAGCAGTGGTAAAGCAAAAAGCATTTATGTAAAAATATTTGTCTTTTATTTACATGTCTGTTAATGAAGAATAAAATCCACAAGGATCCCCACTGGAAGTGATAGATATAGCCACCTTATTATAAATGTGTTATAAGTATTAAATAAGAAAATTAATCTAAAACACCAAACTCAACACCTGCCACACAGTACATGCTCAAAAACTAATAGTTGTTTTTAGTATCTGTATCAGTAATAGTAGTATTAGTAAGATATAATTGTTATTGATATTAATACTACAGATAACATAGCATTAAAGTATATAAAGAAAAATACTGTAAATACAAGAAAATTCATAAAATCATAAGATAAAATGAGTAAGTTTTACCAGTTTTTCTGTTGTTCTTAAAGCAAAAAGTGACCCCAAAAAAAGTAACAAGATCTAAATAATAATGACTGATTCTATGCGTTGCTTTGTTTGTGTATATGCATATATGTCCTGGCTTCCCAGGTGGTGCTAGTGGTAAAGAACATGACTGGCAATGCAGGAGACATAGAGACATGTGTTCTATGGGTGTGGAAGATACCCAGGAGGATACCCAGGGAATATGGAAGATCTCCTGGAGAAGAGCATGGCAACTCACTCCAGTATTCTTGCCTGGAGGATCCCATGGACCGAGGAGTCTGGCAGGCTAAAGTTCAAGGTGTGGCAAAGAGTTGGAGATGACTGAAGTGACTTAGCATGCATGCATAATATTGTACACATACACATTTTCATGTAGTCTTCAAACTCTATGATCTATAAAATAATATGCTTCCTTTTCCATTACTCATGGAATATTTACCAAATTTGAACATTTATAAAATAAAAATCACATTCCTAAAGCAAAAGATAGGCATTGTTCTATGATATCTATGAGAAAAAACTTAGAAATAAACTAATAAATAGTAGCAAACAAAAACTTGAAAAGTTATATTTATTTATTATTTATATTTAGTTTTATTTATTGTTTATTTATTATTTATTTATTAATTATTTATATGTATTGGTTCAGCTAAAGAGCTCTCAGATCAAAGACAACATAAAAATTAAACTTATGGAATAATTAAAAACAGAAGTGGTAAAAACACTATGTAAAAAACTTGTGAGATACAGGGAAATTTGTATTTATAGGTAAACCAATATCTTTTAATGATTTCAACATTCAAAAAAAAGAGTAATAAATTACTAAATCTTAATCTTCAACAATATTGAGATATAAACTTAGAAAAGCATTGAAAGATTAATATGGATTGAAGTAGACAGGATTTTAAAAACAAAATATAAACAGTTTGAAAATAAAGTTAATGTCTAATTTTCACAAGGACAAAAATAAACCCATGATAATACTATGATGAAAAAAGAAAATTTACAAAGATTCACAAATAAAAATTATAAAGTGAATATGAGAATACATGGAGATAATATATCTTTCCCTCTCTCTCTCCCTCTCTCTCTCTATATATATATATTCAAATATATAGGAATACAAATACATTTTGTTCTTGTTCAGTCCCTCAGTCATGTCTGACTCTTTTGCGACTACATGGAATGCATCATGTCAGCCTTCCCTGTCCTTCACCAGCTTCCAGAGCTTGCTCAAACTCATACCCATTGAGTCAGTGATGCCATCCAACCATCTCATCCTCTGTTGTCCCCTTCTCTCCCTGCCTTCAATCCTTCCCAGCATCACGGTCGATTCTTAGTCAGCTCTTTTCATCAGGTGGCCAAAGTCCTGGGCTTCAGCTTCAGCATCAGTCCTTCCAGTGAATAATAAAAGTTGATTTCCTTTAGGATTGACTGGTTGAACCCACTGCACTCGAAGGGATGCTCAAGAATCTCCTCCAACATCACAGTTCAAAAGCACCAATTCTTCAGCACTCAGCTTCCTTTATGGTCCAATTCTCACATCCATACATGACTACTGGAAGAATGATAACTGACTACACAGATTTTGCCAGCAAAATAATACCTCTGCTTTTTAATATGCTGTCTAAGTTTGTCATAGCTTTTCTCCCAAGGAGCAAACATCTTTTAATTTCATGGCTGCAGTCACCACTGTGATTTAGGAGTCCAAAAACATAAAGTCTGTCACTATATCCATTGTTTCCCCTTCTATTTGTCATGAAGTGATGGGACTGGATGCCATGATCTTAGTTTTTGAATCTTGAGTTTTAAGCCAGCTTTTTCACTCTAGAATGAAAAAGTAGGAAGTCAAGAGATACCTGGAGTAACAGACATGCTTGGCCTTTGAGTACAAAATGAAGCAGAACAAAGGCTAACAGAGTTTTGCCAAGAGAACACACTGGTCATAGCAAGCACCCTCTTTCAATAACACTGGAGATGACTCTGCACATAGACGTCACCAGATGGTCAATATCGAGCCAAAATCAGATTCAGTATACTTCTGGCAGTCAAAGATGGAAAATCTCTATACAGTCAGCAAAAACAAGGCTAGGAGTTCACTGTGGCTGAGATCATGAACACCATATTGCAAGATTCAGACTCACATTGAAGAAAGTAGGGAAAAACTATGAGCCCATTTAGGTATGACCTAAATCAAACCCCTTATGATTATACAGTGGAAGGGACAAATAGATTCAAGGGATTAGATCTGACAGACATGTTGCCTGAAGAACTATGGATGGAGGTTCATGACATTGTACAGGAGGCAGTGATCACAACCATCCCCAGGAAAAATAAATGCAAAAAAGCAAAATGGTTGTCTGAGGAAGCCTTACAAATAGCTGAGAAAAGAAGAAAGCAAAAGGCGAAGGAGAAAATGAAAGATATACTCATCTGAATGCAGAGTTCCAAAGAATAGCAAGGAGAGATAAGAAAGCCTTCCTCAGGGATCAATGCAAAGAAATAGAGGAAAACAATAGAATGGGAAAGACTAGAGATCTCTTCAAAAAAAAAAAAATCAGAGATACCAAGGGAACATTTCATGCAAAGAAGGGCACAATTAAGGACAGAAATGATATGGACCAAACAGAAGCAGAAAATATTAAGAAGAGTTGAAAAGAATACACAGAAGTACTGTACCAAAAAAGTCTTAATGACCCAGATAATCACAACGGTAAGATCCCTCACCTAGAGACAGACATTCTGGATTGCAAAGTCAAGTGGGCTTTAGGAAGCATCACTATGAACAAGCTAGTGGAGGTGATGGAATTCCAGCTGATGATTTATTTGAAATCCTGAAAGATGATGCTGTGAAAGCACCACACTCAATATGCCAGCAAATTTGGAAAAGTCAGCAGTGGCCACAGGACTGGAAAAGGTCAGTTTTCATTCTAATCCCAAAGGAGGGCAATGCCAAAGAATGCTCAAACTACTGCACAGTTGTACACATCTCACATGCTAGCAATGTAATGCTCAAAATTCTCCAAGCCAGGCTTCAACAGTATGTGAATCAAGAATTTCCAGATGTTCTAGCTGGATTTAGAAAGGCAGAGGAACCAGAGATCAAATTGCCAACATCCACTGGATCATAGAAAAAGCAAGAGAATCCCAGAAAAAACATCTACTTCTGCTTCTTTGACTATACTAAAGCCTTTGACTGTGTGGATCACAACAACTGTGGAGAATTCTGAGAGTTGGGAATACCAGACCCCCTTACCTGCCTCCTGAGAGATCTGTATGCAAGTCAAGAAGAAACAGTTAGGACCAGATATGGAACAACGGAACGGTTCCAAATTGGAAAGGAGTACTTCAAAGCTGTGTATTGTCACCCTGCTTATTTAACTTATATGCAGAGCACATCATGCAAAATGCCAGGCTAATGAAGCACAAGCTGGAATCAAGACTGCCAGAAGAAATATCAGTAACCTCAGATATGCAGATGATACCACCCTCATGGCACAAGGTGAGGAGGAACTGAAGAGTCTCTCAAAGACAGTGAAAAAGCAGAGTGAAAAAGCTGGCTTAAAACTCAACATTCAAAAACAAAGTTCATGGTATCCAGTCCCATCACTTCATGGCAAATAGATGGAAAACAATGGATATAGTGTCAGACTTTATTTTCCTGGGCTCCAAAATCACTGCAGATGGCAACCTCAGCTATGAAGTTAAAAGACTTGCTCCTTGGAAGTAAGCTATGACAAACCTAGATAGCATATTAAAAAGCAGAGGTATTAATTTACTGGCGAAATCTATGTAGTCAAAGCTATGTTTTTTCCAGTAGTCATGTATGGATGTAAGAGTTGGATCATAAAAAAGATGAGTGCTGAGGAACTGATGCTTTGGAACTGTGGTGTCGGGGAAGACTCCTGAGAGTCCCTTGATCTTCAAGGAGATCAAACAAATCTATCCATAAAGGAAGTCAGTCCTGAATATTCATTGGAAGGACTGATGTTGAAGCGAAAGCTCCAATACTTTAACCACCTGATGTGAAGAACTGACTCATTAGAAAGAGCTGACTCCCAGCCCTGATGCTGGGAAACACTGAAGACAGGAGGAGAAGGGGATGACAGAGGATCGATAGTTGGATGGCATCACTGACTCAATGAACATAATTTTAAGCAAGCTCTGTGAGCTGTTGATGGATTGGGAATGCTAGTGTGCCGCATTCCATGGGATCACAAAGAGTGGGACACAACTGAGTGACTGTACTGAACAGAACTGTGATATTGAATGGTTTGCCTTTGAAATGAACAGAGATCTTTCTTTCATTTTTGAGACTGCACCCGAGTACTGCATATTGGACTCTCTTGTTGACTATGAGAGCGACTCCATTTCTTCTAAGGGATTCTTGCCCACAATAGTAGATTCACATGGTCATCTGAATTAAATTCACCCATTCCGTCCATTTTAATTCACTGATTGCTAACATGTTGATTTTCACTCTTGCCATCTCCTATCTCACCACTTCCAATTTACCTTTATTTCTGGACCTAAAATTCCAGGTTCCTATGCAACATTGTTATTTACAGCATAAGACTTTACTTTTACCAGCAGCCATATCCTCAGCTGGGTGTAGTTTCCACTCTGGCTCAGCCTTTTCATTCCTCTGGAGCTATTTCTCTGCTCTTCTCGAGTAGCATATTGAGCATCTACCAACCTGGGGAATTATTTTAGTGTCATATCTTTTTGCCTTTTCATACTGTTCATGCGGTTCTCAAAGAAAGAATACTGATTCAAATGTATTCTTTTTAATGGCTGAGTAATACTCCATTGTGTATATGTACCACCGCTTTCTTATCCATTCATCTGCTGATGGACATCTAGGTTGCTTCCATGTCCTGGCTATTATAAATAGTGCTGCGATCAACATTGGGGTACACGTGTGTCTTTCAATTCTGATTTCCTCAGTGTGTATGCCCAGCAGTGGGATCGCTGGATCATAAGGCAGTTCTATCTGCAATTTTTTAAGGACTCTCCACACTGTTCTCCATAGTGGCTGTACTAATTTGCATTCCCACCAACAGTGTAAGAGGGTTCCCTTTTCTCCACACCCTCTCCAGCATTTATTGCTTGTTGACTTTTGGATCGCAGCCATTCTGACTGGTGTGAAATGGTACTTCATTGTGGTTTTGATTTGCATTTCTCTGATAATGAGTGATGTTGAGCATCTTTTCATGTGTTTGTTAGCCATCCGTATGTCTTCTTTGGAGAAATGTCTATTTAGTTCTTTGGCCCATTTTTTGATTGGGTCATTTATTTTTCTGATTTGCATTCCCACCAACAGTGTAAGAGGGTTCCCTTTTCTCCACACCCTCTCCAGCATTTATTGCTTGTTGACTTTTGGATCGCAGCCATTCTGACTGGTGTGAAATGGTACCTCATTGTGGTTTTGATTTGCATTTCTCTGATAATGAGTGATGTTGAGCATCTTTTCATGTGTTTGTTAGCCATTCGTATGTCTTCTTTGGAGAAATGTCTATTTAGTTCTTTGGCCCATTTTTTGATTGGGTCATTTATTTTTCTGGAGTTGAGCTGCATAAGCTGCTTGTATATTTTTGAGATTAGTTGTTTGTCAGTTGCTTCATTTGCTACTATTTTCTCTCATTCCGAAGGCTGTCTTTTCACCTTGCTTATAGTTTCCTTTGTTGTGCAGAAGCTTTTAATTTTAATTAGATCCCATTTGTTTATTTTTGCTTTTTTAACAGCTTAAAGAAATGAAAGAAAACTATAAATCTATTATTGGGACTAATATATTAAAGATGAAGAAAAATATCACATTGAAAATATTAAGTAAAAATATTTTTCAAAAATCTAGTATATAAAGGCATTCTCAGCATAATGTTGAGAGATTTCATTTCCAACAAACCTTCATTTTAAAAATTGCTTAAAGAAAATGTTTAAGTTGAATTTCTTTACAAAAATATTGATGGTTGACAGCAAAAGTTATGGCAGTGTCATAGGCAGTTATAGTATACAAAAATAAATATAAAACAAAACGATGGCTTTAAGAATAAAAATATTAATTGTTCAAAGTAAAAATAAAGACAATTCAGTAAGGAGTTATACAGAATAGTGGGCCTTCCTTCATAGATCAGTTGGTAAGAATCTGTCTACAATACAGTAGACTCCGGTTCTACTCTTGGGCTAGGAAGATACCCTGGAGAAGGGAATGGCTCCCTACTCCAGGAGAATTGCCTGGAGAACATGGACAGAGGAGCCTGGCAGCTGCAGTACAGGGAGTTGCAAAGGGTAGGACATGACTGAGAGACTTTCACTTTTACTTTATACAAAACAGTAAAATGCAAAATAAGAAAAGAAGATATGAGAGGAGGAAAAAGTAATGCACTATTGTGAGATATTTACACTGTTAAGAAAAGTATATTATATCAAGGTAGATGAGATAACCTAAAGATGAATATTTCAATATTTCAATCCTTAGGGCAACCAACTACTAAAACTGAAAATAACAGGTATAGTCCAAAAATAAAAAAAATTGTGATAAAATGTATTCCTAACACTATACAAATAACAAAAATGAAATTAGGAAAAGAAATATAGAGGGACAAAATAGTACCTTAAAGTGAAAGTGAAGTCACTTAGTCATGTCCGACTCTTTGTGACCCCGTGAACTGTAGCCCACCAGGCTCCTCCATCCTTGGGATTCTCCAGGCAAGAATACTGGAGTGGGCTGCCATTTCCTTCTCCAGGGGATCTTCCCGACCCAGGGATCAAACCCAGGTCTCCTGCATTGCAGGCAGACGTTTTAACCTCTGAGCCACCAGGGAAGCCCTAATAGTACCTTAAGGTAACTTTAAACCTAGACATATCAATAAATATATAACAAAAATAGATTGCATGAAAATTCCACTTAAAAGCTAGAAAATCCCAGTTATGTAGAATATCAAGAACCTATTTCATGCTCTTTATAAGAAACAAACATTAAATATAAATGAGAATGAAAATAAAAATGTGGCATAGGATCCAACTGAAAATACTATAAAAGAGCTAAAGTGGTTATGACTATATTAATATAAGAAAATTATACTGATTTTTAAAGAAATAAAGGGAAACATTTATGATTCTTACTATTTAAAATAATATTATATGTATAAGCATCTAAAATCAGCATTTAAGTGCTCACAAAATATTGACTGAAACTAAAGGGAAGCAAGTGTACGTGTGCTCAGTAGCTCAGTCATGTCTAGCTCTTTGCGATCCTATAGACTGTAGCCCAACAGGCTCTTCTATCCATATCATTCTTGCTTTATCCAGGCAAGAATACTGGAGTGGGTTGCCATTTTCTCCTCCAGGGGATCTTCCTGACGCTGGGGTTGAACCCATGTCTCTTGAGGCTCCTGCATTTGCAGGCAGATTCTTTACCACAGAGCCACCTGAAAAGTGCAATTGGGAAGAATAAATCTAAATGAAATAATTTAATATTTCTCTTTCAGAAATTGAAATATTTGAAAATGACTATAAAATAAACTTTTATTGATAATTTTATTTTAGAATATTTTACCTAATAAATACAGAAATCAATTATTTTCAAGTATACATGGAACTTTCCCTAAGACAGACAAGGTGCTAGGCTGTAAAACTAGAAACAGTATACATCAGATAATTGCATTCTTACAAAGCACAGCTCCAACCACAATGTATTAAATTACAACAGTAAAAATCAATAACAGTAAAAGCCAGAAAACTACAAAATTTTTGAAATTAATACAAATGTAAATAAACAACAGCTACAAGAATAAATATTATTAGGAATTATAAAATGATCTAAGTTGAATTATAATTTTTAAAGCTACTTATAGTGCTTGATGTAGCAAATGTCACTCTGAGATGGAAATTTACAGTTTTATAGGTATGCATTGTATGATTTCCCAGGTAGTGCTAGTGGTAAAGAACCTGCGTGCTAATTGAGGAGATGTAAGAGACACAGGTTCATTCCCTGGGTCTGGAAGATCCCCTGGAGAAGGGCATGGAAACCTACTCCAGTATTCTTGCCTGGAGAATCCCATGGATAGAGAAGCCTGGTGAGTTACAGTCCACAGGGTTGCAAAGAGTGAGACATGACTGAAGTGACTTAGCACATGTATGTATTAGAATAGAAAAAAAAAATCTGAAATCAACAATCTAAGCTTTCACCTTAGGAGTCTGAAAAATGACAAGCAAACTAAACCCAAGGCAAGCAGAAGGAAGGGTATAAATAATTAGAACAAAAATCAATGATATCAAAACCAGAAAATACTAGCTAAAATCAATTAAGACAAAATTTGATTCTTTGAAAAGATCAAGCAAAATTTGCAACCCTTTTCCAGGAATAACTAAGAAAAGAAGATAGAAAATACAGATCAACAATTGGACATTGGTATATGCAGATGATGACTGCAGCTATGAAATTAAAAGACAATTACTCCTTGGAAGGAAAGTTATGACCAACCTAGACAGCATATTAAAAAGCAGAGACATTACTTTGTCAACAAAGGTCCATCTAGTCAAGGCTATGGTTTTTCCAGTGGTCATGTATGGATTGAGAGTTGGACTGTGAAGAAAGCTGAGCACCAAAGAACTGATGCTTTTGAACTGTGGTGTTCGAGAAGATTCTGAAGAGTCCCTAGGACAGCAAGGAGATCCAACCAGTCCATCCTAAAGGAGATCACTCCTGGGTGTTCATTGGAAGAACAAATGTTGAAGCTGAAACTTCAATACTTGGCTACCTGATGCGAAGAGCTGACTCATTTGAAAAGACCCTGATGCGGGGAAAGATTGAAGGCAGGAGGAGAAGAGGAGGCAGAGGATGAGATGATGAGATGGCATCACCGACTCAATGGACATGAGTTTGGGTAAACTCTGGAAATTGGTGATGGACAGGGAGGCCAGGCAAGCTGCAGTCCATAGCATCACAAAGAGTTGGACACAACTGAGCTACTGAACTGAACTGGACTGATACGTAGTAACACTGATAAGACACAACGATATACACAATGACATGGGTAAAATTTATAAAAAGGTTGATTGAAAGAAGTCAGACACAGAAGAAAATATATTATGATTCCAAGTATAATTTTTTTAAAGTACTACTCTGTTTCAAGGATGCATATTTAAAAAAAAAAAAATACAAGTGACGACAGTGGTCATCTTTGTGGAGAGGAATGAATGTGACTAGGGGAGAAGAAGGATGGCATCTGAGAATTTGATAATGTTCTAATACTGTTTTGGGTTATGGTCCTATGGATATTCACTTTTTGCTAAATCATTGAGCTGTACATTTTTATAATTCTTAGTGACATACATAAGTAAGTAAGTGAAGTTGCTCAGTCGTGTCCAATTCTTTGCAACCCCGTGGACTGCAGCCTACCAGGCATCTCTGTCCATGGGATTCTCCAGGCAAGAATACTGGAGTGGGTTACCATTTTCTTCTCCAGGGGATCTTCCCAACCCGAGGATTGAACCCAGGTCTCCTGCATTGGAGGCAGACACTTTAACCTCTGAGCCACGAGGGAAGGTAGCGACATACATAGCACTTCAAGATAAAATGTTTAAAGAAAATTCATAGTTCCTATTGAATAAATACAAACTGCCTTTCAAACTAAATATTTTCTCTAAGTAGACTCTACAGTTGGAAAACCAGTAACAGCTGTGTGTACACATTGACTCCAAATCAATAATCTCTTTTATATGGTCTCATTTAAAATAACACCTTCAGTTTTAATGTTACTAAACATAAGGTATCAATCAAAGTTAAGATTGTGTGTGTGTGTGTGTGTGTGTGTTTACATGTTTTGAGCACACACTCTTGGTTCAGTGTTCTTTTAGAAACTAAGGACTGTTACCCATTTGACCATTTAGAGGGCTCTAATGAATGAATTTGAATCTATAAACATAATCATGTACATGTATTAACTATAGTAAGGCATTTATGTGTGTGTTTGTGTCTGTTTGTGCCTGTATAAATTGCCTGTCAAGAACCCAACTAAGTCTAAAGAATCAAAGGCTGCTTCCTAATGAAAGTTCAGAGTTATGAGGAACAGTCAAAACAAATGTACCAAAAAAGCAACTGTTTACATTAAGGATAAACTATCAATATTCCTGGGAATGTCTGAATAAAAGCTGTATGCATCAATTTCAGATCATTATAGTAAGCAAATCAGATTGAGTGAATAAACCTAGTGTATCCTATATATCTTAATGTCTAATAGCTTTCGCATGTGAGAGTCAGACCATTATTCTTACTGTTTTATATTCACTAATTCCCAAAGTTAAAATTTCCCAAGAGAGAATTTGTAATCTTCTAACAGATCTAAGGCAACACAGACTCACAGAGGAAAATGTGTTGTTTACATCCTTGAAGCGGCAAGACTGAGGTTTGAATCCAAGTCCACTTTCAAAGACTTTCCATTGTCTTGAAAATGAAAGTCACTCATTCATATCAGACATTTTGCCACCTCTTGGACTATACAGTCCATGGCATTCTCCAAGCCAGGATACTGGAGTGGGTAGCCTTTTCCTTCTCCAGGGGATATTCCTAACTCAGGGATCAAACCCAGGTCTCCCACATTGCAGATGGATTCTTTACCAGCTGAGCCACAAGGGAAGCCCAAGAATACTGGAGTGGGTAGTCTATCCGTTCTCCAACAGATCTTCTTGACCCAGGAATTTAACTGCGGTCTCCTGCATTGCAGGTGGATTCTTTATGAACTGAGCTATCAGGGAAGCCTTTCATTGTCTCCCTGGAGAAGGAAATGGCAACCCACCCACTACTCTTGCCTAGAAAATTCCATGGATGGAGAAGCCTGGTGGGCTACAGTCCATGGGGTCGCAAAGAGTTGAACACAACTGAACGACTTCATTTTCTTTCTTTCTTTCATTGTCTATTCTATCTTTATTATCATTTTCCATAGTAATTCTTTCATATATCTATATCCACTTCATCCTTTTATTGGATAAATATTTTGTAATACAAATGGAAATTCACAGCAATCTCCAAGGCAAATGTCTGCTCAAGTTCTTCTTTCACAAGGAGATTCCACTTGAATAACTATTTACATTTCTCTCCCTCCTGAATAGCCAATGGAACAATTTATACCTGTACAGCTACACTAGAGCAGTTTAGTTTTTTTTTTTTTTCCCTAGTGGTGATTTGACAATACTTCACATGTATACTCAACGCCAACAGAGATTTGTGAGTCTCTATATCTGTTCTAGCATCTTCTATTTTAAGGGTTGAATTGCCACTTGGGTAAATCACTCTGAGTCCTCAATAAGACAAAAGAAAAAGTATTTGCTCAAAACGCCTCACAATCTCCCTTGTGGTTTATGAAGATGCTATACAGAATTTTAAAACTGCATTGGAGAAAAATGCAACTTAATTCACAATGAGCCTCCTCCGTGTGAAAGAACAACCTCAAAAGGAATGATGTTTGTTGTCTTTTTCTTCTTTCTTTAAAATAACTTCTGATTAAATCTAGGAAATAGATACCTAGTTAGATAGCATATCATTGTTGTTGTTGTTCAGTGACTAAGCTGTGTCTGATGTCATGCGATCCCAGAGACTGCAGCAAGCCAGGCTCCTCTGTCCTCCACTATCTCCTAGAGTTCACTCAAATTTATGTCCATACTGCAGAGAGCATATTGTTTATGACAAATCTTATTTTCCAGTGATCTGAAAATTCCAATGACTATGATGATAGAAATTTCTCTAATCACTTATTCCTTCATTTTAGTGAAGACAGTCTTTTATTTTATAGGTATTATAAGGGTAGCTTGTTTAAACTGGTTGGACTTTTTCTGGTCATCTTTTAGAATGCAATATAATTTATCTTGTCTACTGCAGTGGGGACCACAGATGGTGACTGCAGCCATTAAATTAAAAGACACTTGCTCCTTAGAAGAAAAGTTATGACCAACCTAGACAGCATATTAAAAAGCAGAGATATTACTTTGCCAACAAAGGTCCGTCTAGTCAAGCCGATGGTTTTTCCAATAGTCATGTATGGATGTGAGAGTTGGACTATAAAGAAACTGAGTGGCAAAAAATTGATGGTTTTGAACTGTGGTGTTGGAGAAGACTCTCGAGAGTCCCTCAGACTGCAAGGAGATCCAACCAGTCCATCCTAAAGGAGATCAGTCCTGAATATTCATTGGAAGGACTGATGCTGAAGCTCCAATTCTTTGGCCACCTGATGTGAAGAGTCGACTCATTTGAAAAGACCCTGATGCTGGGAAAGATTGAAGGCAGGAGGAGAAGGGGATGACAGAGGATGAGATGATTGGATGGCATTGCCGATTCGATGGACATGATTTTGAGTAAACTTCAGGAGTTGGTGATGTACAGGGAGGCTTGGTGTGCTGCAGTCCATGGGGTTGCGAAGAGTCAGACACAATTGAGTGACTGAACTGAACTGTAGTGGGGACAGTGTTTTATCTTCTGTTTGGCTACCTATCACCTTTCTCTCCTAAAGGTAGCTCTTTGCTATCTTTCATAGCTCTTAGCTGAGAGGCAGCCCTGGGAAGTTTTTATACACTTTTAACTAACCTGGTCATGGTTGTTTATTTATATCAAAAGAAAAGAAATAGGTTTCAAAGTCATCCAACCATAGACTTATTAAACCAAAGGAAATGGTTATTACGAGAACTTTGTACCACAGTTCTGACTGCCTATATTGGTTGTGTTTGAACGAGAAATAAACTACAGGTCATCAGGAACAGAAACAGAAATGCACTCAGAAACAAGTAAAGATGGAATTGACAGTTGAGTCAAGTTAATGTATCTCAAATACAGCAGCTAGGAGAAAGAGAAAACACACCTCTGAATGTTCTACCACTAGAATTTTGGCAAATCATCAATGAGTGTTTAGCTATTGGACCATTTGGCTTGTTGAAAAGATTTACTAGACTTTATGATGTCTCTTATTATAAATAGACATAATAATCCTAGGTTATGTTCAGTGAGATGAAGGAAATATCAAGGGTAAAATAATGGAGTGTTAATAACCTCCTTTTGATAGGATGCCCTGAGAAGCTATTTTAAGGAGCTGATATTTTAGGCTGTATTGGTGGATAAAAAGCACTGATATGCAGGAGGAAGCAAAAACAAGTCTAAAGGGCCTGGGATTTTAAAGGATTTGCAATACATAAGGTAAAGCAAGAGAGCATTGTGTCTAGAGAATGGTGATCAAGGAGCCCAGAATATCAAAGAAGGTTGATAGGTAGGCAAAGGCTAGATAGTAATGATCCTATTTAGGGTATGCTTAATAGATCTTTGGTTTTCTCAGGTGGCTCAGTGGTAAAAGACTCTACCAATGCAGGAGAGGCAGGAGACCTGGGTTTGATCCCTGCATCAGGAAGATCCCCTGGGAGGAGGAAATGGCAACTTACTCTAGTGTTCTTGCCTGGAGAATCTCATGGACAGAGGAGCCTGGCGGGCTACAGTCCACAGGGTCACAAAGAGCTGGACATGACGGAACACACACGCACAATAGATCTTTATTTTATGTTAAGGAAAGGAGAATTCACTGAAAGATTTTAAGAAAAAAATGTCACAATAGCAAGTCTAGCTGCTAATTATTTGCTTAAAGCATTTAAAAAATTATTAGAGTATATTTGCTTTACAATGTTGTGTTAGTTTTTGCTGTACAGCAAAGTGAATCAGTTATACATTTTTTTCATATTTACAGAACTTAATTTTTATACCTAAATTGACAATATGTATAAATAATACATATGTAAAATAACAGTGTGGTTCTGGCATTATTCTCTAACTCATCTGGGTAATAGTGAAACTCTTAGTTAGAAGAGAATGTGTATGTTTGGGTTCTTGGAAGCTCTCCACTGTGGTGAAAACAGTTCTGAATTTCCATTGATTTGTGCCCAATCTAAGTGCCGTTGTGGACCATGGAATTTCACAGGCCATATTCTTTCTAGGATTCTATCTATGATCATTTCTCAATAGCCTGTAGATTTTAAAATTTTGTTTTTGAAATTTTAATCCTTTTATTTCAAATGCTCTGTTTATAGTTCCATTTACCTTCCTGTGAAATTGTGAACATCTGGATATATGATTATTGTCTAACTCAAATGCCTTGTACTACGATCCTCTGAAGATTCTAATGCTAAAGGCGTTATACGTTCAGAAGTATACAACGAATGCCAATCAAAATCTCAAGGGACTTTTGCAAAGATACAGAGAAACAATTTTTAAAGGTTAACTAGATGAACAAATAAGCAAAGCTTGCAAAGTTAAGCAAGAAGTTTATATTACCCTAACAGGATTGAAAGACTAAGACATGCCCACAATAAAGAACGTATAGTTAAATATTTGTCACATTCATGGATGAAGACAGATATTTTACTGATATATCAACAAAAAAAGTCACAAAGCAAAATGGCTGAAACAAACGAAGTTTAGCATTCCTTAAACAAATATTTATTGATCAACAATTATGTATTGTTCTGAATGTTTGGGATTCATCAGTGAATAAGCTATACAACGATCTTGCCCTTATGGAGTATATGTTTTGGTACAGATGGAGAGAACAGTTAACAATAAAGTGTAATAAAGACAGATTTCACTGATACACTGAGATTTGAGTAAGAACTGACAAAATGTATATTGAAAATAATATGCATAAAGTCAAAAGAGAAATGAGATTCTACAAAAATTGTGACAAATAAATTAGATAATTAGTTAATATCATACAATTATATAATTTAAGTGGGTTTCCCTTGTGGCTCAGCTGGTTAAAGAATCTACCTGCCATGTAGGCGACCTGAGTTCAATCCCTGGGTTGAGAAGATCCTCTGAAGAAGAGAAAGGCTACCCACTCCAGTATTCTGGCCTAGAAATTGCATGGACTGTATAGTCCATGGGGTCGCAAAGATTTGGACATGGCTGAGCAACTTTCACTCACATATAATTTAAGTAGACAAAAGTTTTCATTAAATTTTAATGCATGTATATTAAAATAATGATTATTTTAATCTATAATCTCAGTCAAGGTTTAAAGCTTGATAAAGTGTTGTGTTAATCTCTTCATTGTATCTGACTCTTTGCAACCCAATAGACTAGTGCCTGCCAGGCTCCTCTATCCATGGAATTCTCCAAGCAAGAATACTGAAGCAGGTAGCTATTCCCTTCTCCAGAGGATTTCCCAATCTAGGGGTTGAACCCAGGTCTCCTGCATTGCAGGCAGATGCTTTACCATCTGAGCCACCTTGGAAGTTTAACAAAATGAACAGTCAATACTGTGACTTTTCTTCTTATTTAGTTGACTGTAAATGCACATCACCACATCTTTTCTGGAAAACAAGTAGTCAATATATGCTGCTGCTGCTGCTGCTAAGTCGCTTCAGTCATGTCCGACTCTGTGCGACCCCATAGACCCACCAGGCTCCGCCATCCCTGGGATTCTCCAGGCAAGAACACTGGAGTGGGTTGCCATTTCCTTCTCCAATGTGTGAAAGTGAAAAGTGAAAGTGAAGTCGCTCAGTCATGTCCGACTCTTAGCGACCCCATGGACTGTAGCCTACCAGGCTCCTTCGTCCATGGGATTTTCCAGGCAAGAGTACTGGAGTGGGTTGCCATTGCCTTCTCCGCAATATGCTAGCATATATGCTAGCATATATTTAAAATATCAACACTCTTTTACTAGTCATTTGACTTACAGAAATTTTTCCTAGACAGTAATTGGAGAGGTTGTCAAAGATTTATGCACTGAGAAAACTGCTGCAATAGTTAAGGTAATAATGGGGGAAATCTGAAAAAAATTCAGAATACCTAAGAACAAAGAAATGAAAAATAATTTTTGGCTCATCCTTTTATTTTAACCCACTCTGTAATTAGTCATTACTATGAGATTTACTACCCCACTAGTCTATTACATTGCCTTTATTTAATGATAAGTGATAATCTCCTAGATGTTCTCTTTGTATGTACTGTGCAATGAACTCCTTGACCAAGGCACTCTCAACAGGGAAAACAGAGATCTTTACAAAATTAAATCCAGCATATTCATGACCTTGTCTAAAATACTCTAAGCCCTCTGGTTTGTTTTTATAACAAGGAGCGAGTGATAGATACACCTTACTTTATCTTTAATATATCCTATAATTCCCTACAGGCCCGCCCTGACCTGCTCCTCAGCTTACATTCACACCACGTTTCCTCCTTCTGTTTGGAGTTCTGGTAATTCTTGCAGTATTTCAGCTTATTTCTCAGCTATGAAAAGAATGAAATAATGCCATTTGCAACAACATGGATGGGTCTAGTGATTGTAACACTGAGTGAAATAAGTCAGGCAGAGAAAGACAAAAGTCATATGATATTGCTTATATGTGGAATCTAAAAATGAGTACAAATGAACTTATCTACAAAACTGAAATAGAAATATAGAAAATAAATCTATGGTTACTAGGGGGTAAGGGGTGGAGGAGGATAAACTGGAAGATTGGGATTGATGCACACACTATATAAAATAGATCACTAATAAGGACCTACTGTGTAGCACAGGGAACTCTATGCTACATATGTGTAAAAGATTGACTTTGCTTCACCTGAAACTACCAAAACATTATAAATTAACTATACCTTTATAAAATTTTTTTAAAGTATCATGCATACCTCTGGACATAGCCTTTGCATATACTGCTCACTCTGGCATACAGCAGGGACTCAAATACTTGAATGAAAAAAAAAAAAAAAACTAATGAATGAGTGCACAGTCCATGGGGTCGCAAGAGTCATACACGACTTAGTGATTAAACCACTACAATGAACGAGTGAAAAAATTAGTGTAGCTCATAATGTAACAAAATACAGGGAATATAATCCCACATTTTAAGTCATAGTGTCTGAGATAATATAACTGATTACTTGAAGGGGTGTATTTGAATAAGAACTAAATCTTGTAGAAAGTCATAGACACGTTGATATTGGTGACACGGGACAATATTCAATAGACACCAATGATCAGGTTAAAGGAATCAGAGTTCAGGTATGAGAGAGGGATTGGATATGTAAATGTTGGATTCCTCTTCTTGGATGAGATTATTTCAGCTGTCAGCAGTTTAACTCAGGATGTCTTTTTAATGTTCTGATTGTGTTGCAGACATTCTGTTTGGTCACGGAAAAATAAAGCTGAAGAAGTCACATTCCCTAACATATTTTAGTCTAATAAGAAGGCTATATTATAAAAAGAGAAAGAATATTAGGGTACAGAAAATGGATGCAGTACATGAACATCATAAAGTTTCTGAAAATAGATAGTTATAAATATAGGAGCAGGAATATGTATCTATTTTCCTAATTTAAGTATACTCAATTTATCAAAATCTAGAAATACTACTGAATATAAATAATTCCTGGATTATAAGAGTTATGAATATATAACTAGCTCTTAACTTATTTTGAAAAGTCAAAATTAAGTGCTGTGATTTGATCACATATTTTTTTTTCCTTCAAATGTCTAGTCTTTGGGGGGATTTTATTAAGTACAAAAGACAAGGTCAAAATAAAAGCTAAGAAGTGCCAAAGAAATTCTTTGTGCTTGATGTCAGAAAACTTACTGAGCCTTCTCCCCCAAAAGAATATGCTGACACATTTGAGCTGAGGAGCTGGAAACTGGGGACTGCAAATAAGGAAGAATGTGAAAGTTCTTTTCTTTAAGATTGATCTTTCCTTTAAGGCATGATTAATCCATCACATATTTGACACACTTTTGTATCTATGTGTCATTATCTAAAGCAATGGTCTTATGAAAAACACATGGATCACTAACCTAGTCAGTGAGTGTGGACAGATTCTGCTCAACTAGCTGAGTGACCTTGCACAAACCACTTAGCTTCCCTGTACCTCAGTTAGCCAGGTGTGAAAAGACATTTCTATAAATAACTCCACAGTTCATTCCTGCTCAGAAACCAATCTGTAATAGTAGATTAAGGAAAAAAATGTAAATAATAAAATATACAACTTGAATCTGTATTAAAATATTTACCTAAAAATTGAGAAAACCAGAGATACAGTGCACAAAAAAAAAAAAAGCTAAGAGTAAGATCATGTTAAAATAATAAAGAAATTTAAGAAATACAAATTAACTCATAAAATAACCCCTATAATTGTTCCTATTTAACACTATAAAGCACAATCATTCTGGGCAAATTAAACTTCTCTTCAATACATTAACATTGTAGAAGAGAAACAAAAGCACTGAAAAAAAAATGAGGACTTAAATAATGTCCCTATAGGTTAAATCATTTCAACTATCCTTTATTAATATTTAAATTTAAACAGATATTTCTTTATAGTTTCTAAATTATGTTCACATATATTGATATTCCTCCAGTTTTACAGAAGAAACTGAGGTTCAAAAAAGCATATACAACTTGAATCTGTATTAAAATATTTACCTAAAAATTGAGAAAACCAGAGATACAGTGCACACACACACACAAAAAAAAGCTGAGTAAGATCATGTTAAAATAATAAAGAAATTTAAGAAATACAAATTAACTCATAAAATAACCCCTATAATTGTTCCTATTTAACACTATAAAGCACATTCATTCTGGGCAAATTAAACTTCTCTTCAATACATTAACATTGTAGAAGAGAAACAAAAGCACTGAAAAAAAAATGAGGACTTAAATAATGTTCCTATAGGTTAAATCATTTCAACTATCCTTTATTAATATTTAAATTTAAACAGATATTTCTTTATAGTTTCTAAATTATGTTCACATATATTGATATTCCTCCAGTTTTACAGAAGAAGAAACTGAGGTTCAAGGAAGCAAAATGATTTGTTTATTGTCAATAGTAAATGGAAAAAACAAAATTAAGTTCACATTTTAAAGTTACAAATTTAAGTTTTCTCTCAATTTTAAGGGTTAATACTTCTATTTTATAAAGGAAGGACAAATTTTATGTCACTAATATAGTCAAGGATGTTTTTTTCAAAACAAATACATATAGTTGACCCTTGAAAAAAGCAGCAAAGAATGGAAAATCCTTGTATAAGTTACAGTCAGCCCTCTGCATCCACAATTCCTGCACCTGAAGATTCAGCTAGCTGCGGATCTGCTAGTACTGCAATATTTACTATTGAAAAAAAAAACATATAAGTGAACCGCACAGTTCAAACTTGTGCTGAGGGTTACTTGTATATTTCAGCTGATATGGAATACAGTATATACACTATATCCATTGATGTGGCTAAGTCAAATAAACGACAGTTAGAGGGCTTTGCTGATGGTTCAAATGGTAAAGAATCCACCTGCAATGCGGAAGACCTGGGTTCGATACCTGGGTTGGGAAGATCCCCTGGAGAAGGGCATGGCAACCCCCTGCAGTATTCTTGCCTAGAGAATCCCTATGGACAGAGGAGCCTGGTGGGCTACAGTCCATGGAGTCGTGAAGAGCCAGACACCAGTGGGTGACTAAGCCCAGCACACAGCACAGCTACAGCAGAAAGCTATCATAAATTAGTTCCAGGGCCCATTAAGAGAGGCAGAACATTTTATTATAATCAGTGGCTTCAACATTTGCTTTACCACACAGCACCGACTAGTATCCTGTGCACTTTTGCCCTCTATCCCACCAAACACAGTCAGAACTACTACTTCGTATCTGATCAGATTGTAATATAATGTAATATGCAGCCCTATATAATTTTATCAGCTTTATCTGGAAATAAGAGTCAATGGGCCTGGCTGGTAGAGCTTACTTTGTCAGTGAAGGAAGAATGATAAGTCATAAACAGTGCTGTGTGGCCTTCACAAATGTACACAGCCATGCACACAGTCTAGCCTCCGTCCTGAAGTCACAGAAGGTGGCTGCTTAGATGTGAAACACTGCAAAAATAGCTATCTCTGTATTTCACAAGGAAAGATAAATTTTCTCTGAGAAGGGATTCTAATATTAGTATTTGTCACTGGTCTCTGAATGGGTTATACACTTTTGAAAACAGTAACAATGAATCAACCTGGTTTTTAGTTGAGATTATCCAAGGATACTGTGCCAATAATTTGCTGAATGATCACAGGCAATCACTGTTCTTTGCTACATGAGCAAATGGGAGTATGGTAACTATCAGAGATACCAAGTTATCATGAGGAAAATACAGTGTACTAAATAGAAGATTGCCTCAAAAATTACTGTGCTACATATACATCAATATGAATTCTTACTATTTCTCCCTTCTCAGCACTCTAATAATGCTGTTAAAAGTGTAAAATGATACAGCAACCTTGGAAGACAGTTTGGCAATTTCTTACAAAACTAAGCATACTCTTACCATACAATGCAGCATTCACACTCCTTTGACATTGACCTAAAGGAACTGAAAACCTATATTTTCACAAAAACCTGCATCTGGATGTGTTCAGCAGCCTTATTCATTATTTTAAAAACCTGGAAGCAGTCAGGATGCCCCACAATAGGTGAATGGATAAACTGCAGTTGATCCAGGCAATGAAATGTTATTCAGCATTAAAAAGAAATGAACTGCCAAGCCATGGAAAGACACAGAGGATGCTTACATTCATATTACTAAGTGAAAGAAGCCAATTGAAAAGGTTCCATACTATATGATTCCAACTGTATGACATTCTGGGAAAGGCAAAACTATGGAAACAAGAAAAAGATTAGTTGTTGCCACAGAGCTGCAGGGACAGAAAGGAGTAGGCAGGGAGCAGAAATGTAGAGCAGTGAGTACACTGTATGACATTATAATGATAGATATAGGCCATTATATAGTTGTCAATACCCATAGCGTATACAACACGAAGTGAACCCCAATGTAACCTGTGGACTTTGGTGATTATGATGTGTCAATTTAGATTCCTCCTGGTTAAAAAAAAAGTGCACCATTTGATGAGTGACATTGATAAAAGGGGAGGGTATGTATGTGTTGGGGCAGGAGGTTTTTTGGAAATTTAATACCTTCCTTTCAATTTTGTTATAAACCTACAATTACTCTAAAAAATAGTCTTAAAAAACACTGTCAGAGACTTCCCTGGTGGTCCAGTGGTTAAGAATCTGTCCTGCAATGCAGGAGACCTGGATTCAATCCCTGGTAGGGGAACTAAGGTTCTACATGCCTTGCAACAACAAAGCCCACTCCCCACAACTACTGAAGCTGATGTGCCATGACTAGAGAATCTGTATGCTGCAATGGAGTGGGGTGCCATTGCCTTCTCCTATGTCCATTCTACTGATGAGCCCATCAAAGTATCCTTCATTTTGTTACAGGGTTCTTTATATCCTACATTTTTTTTAGACATTCAATATCTCTCTATATACTACCCATCTGTTCTTATAAGTTGTCTATTATTTTTTTTCATTAGTCCCTTTAACCTTCAGAGGTGTTTTCACTGTACATAGCTTTCTCCCTGCTGCTTCTTACTTGCTTCCCTAGCTATATCATTCCCAATTTATGTCCTTGACGTCTTCACCCCTTTAAACTGAAATTTTTCTCTTTAGGTGAAACACGAAAGCTGGAAGAATCTGGAGTAAGCAGGAATTGCTTACCATTAGCTGAGATAAGATTTTGTAAAACTTCTTTCCCATGGAATGTAAGACTTTGTTACATGAGTATTTGGTGAGGTTCTTGGAGGTAAATCACAAAAGTCATGGAGTTTTCTTAAATCTGTACTAGCTAGGATTTTTTTCACACTTATATTAGTCCACGCCAGCCTCTGCCAATTTTATCAACATGCCAATTAAATACTTCTACCAGCTTACGTCTTTAGCCACTTTTGTTCTAGGTTAGCACATCTTGGTTTTATCTCTCTGAATACCCATCTCTTCCAATTTGAGGTGACAGTTTTTTTGGTGTCTTAGTTCCCTGACAGGCCCTAGAAAACTATACATTTTTCAGTTTGTCCAGAATTTTTCTCATAGAATGGTAGTGATCACCATGTATATCTATTTACACACTGGAGTTGAAACAAGTAACTCCTGCTAATATTTTTAATGACTTTTAACACTGTAAAGAATGTGCACTGTAATGACATAATTCTAATAAGCAACCTCTTATACCACCACAGTCCTGTAATAGGAAATTAACTTTCCCTAGGTAACTCATATCATAAATTATTTCTTCATGATCTAGACTTAATTTCCAAGCTTGCTGCTTCTGGTAATATCTAAAGTAAATGCCCAACTTTTGTCATAAACTTACACTGAGAGGTAGGGCTAACAGAAAATATCATAGATCATGCATTTTGCCATGTTGTACACAAGCAAAACACAACATAAATTGTGACTCCATGGGCTGTAGCCCGCCATGCTCCACTGTCTATGGAATAGACAAGAATAGACAAGAATTTTTCCAGGCAAGAATACAGGAACAGGTTGCCATTTCCTCCTCTAGGGATCTTCCTGACCTAAGGATTTAACCCACAAGTCCTGCATTGGCAGGCAGATTCTTTTACCACCGTGTCATGTGGGAAGCCCTCTATATGGGTACCTTAAAATACCCGTGTCTATATGGATACTATATAAGTATTTTTAACATGAAATGTTAAAACTTGAATTCATCACAATTTCCCACATAAGGAGAAAATACAGAACAAAGTAAAATCAATGCCCAAAAAAAGAAAACAAATATTCTAATGATCTTTGTTTCAGTGGATAGTAAGATTATTTACCTATCTGTGAAAAGCGGAAATCTGAGTTTTTCTTGAGTTCTTTCCCCCAAATCTCCACATCTGACTAGACACTATGCTTTACAGACTTGACTTTTAAGTAATCTTGACTTAATTCCACCCCTACTATCTGTGTCCTATACCAAGTTCCCATAGTATCTTGTCTAAAGAATCTTCAATAGTTGCTCATTGTTCTTCATCTAAACCCAAACCTGTAATTTAAACATGAAGGGCAGAGGGCCTAAATATTAACAACTTTATAATACTTGAAAGAAAGTGAAAGTGAAGTCGCTCAGTCATGTCCAACTCTTTGTGACTTCATGGACTGTAGCCTACCAGGCTCTTCCGTCCATGGGATTTTCCAGGGAAGAATACTGGAGTGATTCAAATGTGTTATAGAGACTGAAGTAAGCCAGAAAGAAAAACACCAATACAGTATACTAACACATATATATGGAATTTAGAAAGAAGGTAACGATAACCCTGTATGCGAGATAGCAAAAGAGACACAGATGTATAGAACGGACTTTTGGACTCTGAGGGAGAGGGAAAGGGTAGGATGATTTGGGAGAATGGCCCTGAAACATGTGTACTATCATGTAAGAAACGAATCATCAGTCTATGTTCGATACAAGATACAGGATGCTTGGGACTGGTGCACGGGGATGATCCAGAGAGTTGATATGGGGTGAGAGGGTGGTGGGAGGGGGGTTCAGGATTGGGAACTCATGTACACCCGAGACGGATTCATGTCAATGTATGGCAAAACCAATACAGTAATGTAAAGTAAAATAAAGTAAAAATAAAAATACTGGAGTGGGTTGCCATTTCTTTCTCCAGGAGATATTCCTGAGCCAGGGATTGAACCTGGGTCTCCCGCGCTGTAGGCAGACGCTTTACCATCTTAGCCACCTGATTAAACTGCTGCTGCTGCTGCTAAGTCGCTTCAGTTGTGTCTGACTCTGTGCAGCCCCAGAGACTGCAGCCCACCAGGCACCCCCGTCCCTGGATTCTCCAGGCAAGAACACTGGAGTAGGTTGCCATTTCCTTCTCTAATGCATGAAAGTGAAAAGTGAAAGAGAAGTCGCTCAGTCGTGTCCCACTCCTAGCGACCCCATGGAGTGTAGCCTACCAGGCTCCTCTGTCGGTATTTGCCACGCAAGAGTACTGGAGTGGGGTGCCATTACCTTCTCCGCAAGACAAATTACCCTTGTCTTATTCCCGTAATGACTATATATTTTCTGTTTTGGATCCTTACTACAAGCCATCCCCTCTTTAAGAACATTCTTCCCCATTTTCAGTTAATTCAGACTGAATTATTCACAGCTTACCTGAAATAACTCTTTCTCAAAAAAAGTTCCATTGAGCATTTAGTCTTGATGTTGTCCTTTTCTCATATGCCACCATAGAACCCTGTTAGTATTCACTAAAATTGTGTGAAATAAATGATTACGTGTTATTCAATATCTGTATCCCTGTTGGAGTTATTTTCCAAGAGAGCAGGGATTATATACTTCTTTTTCATTGGTTTAATGTTAGTAAATAGCATAGACTTGGCTCATAACAGTGTATAGAGGCTTCCCTGGTGGCTCAGATGGTAAAGAGTCTGCCTGCAATGTTGGAAATGCAGGAGGCGTAGGTTCAATCCCTGGGTTGGAAAGATCCCCTGGAGAAGGGCACAGCAACTTATTCCAGTGTTCTTGCCTGGAGAATCTCATGGACAGAGGAGCTTGGAGGGCCACAGGGTCACAAAGAGTCAGACATGACTGAAGTGACTTAGCACATGGTAGCACAGTGTAAAATAAAGCATTAATATACACTATCAGTGTTTCTTAAATAACAGTGATTTTATTAAAACAAATAAAAGTATAATTTATTTTTCGGTAGACAATTTCTGACACATACTGTAGTGTCTACATTCTAGCCAGGATTCTAGTAATTAGATACAAGATGATGAAACTTTAAGTGATTTAGAATGGCTATACAGGGCTTGTAGTACACCAGTGATAATAAACAAAATAAATTGCATTTATATGCCAAAGTCATTTTAGTTAGCTCTGAAAGATATAGTAAGGTTTCCTTATGTTTACGCAGAATTATATAAGCAAAGGAAAACAATCATATAGATATATACATAATTCAGTTCATTATATTTGTACAATATATTTACATGCCTATAAACTGTAAATAAAACCTATGTAGATAAATATATATTCACTAATGTGACACATTAATATAAAATAAATATATTATAATTCATAAAAGTTATATAACAAATTTGCACTCTCTATAGTTACTATTAGTATCTTTTATAATATATAAAATATATGTATAATAAAACATTTTGTTATATAAATTAACATATATATACTTATATAGCATGTATATGTTTGAGATTAGGCACATTTTACATATTTTCCCATTTTATTAGATATGATTTAGTCTAATTTCTTTGAGCATCTCTTTGAGACTCATTAATTTGAGTCAAAGCAGAGACATAACTTTGCTGACAAAGGTTTGTCTAGTCAAGGCTGTGGTTTTTCCAGTGGTCATGTATGGATGTGAGAGTTGGGCTGTGAAGAAAGCTGAGTGCCAAAGAATTGATGCTTTTGAACTGCGGTGTTGGAGAAGACTCCTGAGGGTTCCTTGGATTGCTAGGAGATCAAACCAGTCAATCCTAAAGGAAATCAGTCCTGAATATTCATTGGAAGGACTAATGCTGAAGTTGAAACTCCAATACTTTGGCCACCTGATGCAAAGAAATGACTCATTTGAATAGACCCTGATGTTGGGAAGATTGGAGGCAGGAAGAGAAGGCGACAGCAGAAGGTGAGATGGTTGGATGGCATCACCGACTGGATGGACATGAGTTTGAGCAAGCTCCATGAGTTGGTGATAGACAGTGAAGCCTGGCATGCTGCAGTCCATGGTGTCACAAGGGCGGCATGACTGAGTGACTTAACTGAACTTGAGACTCATACAAATTACTGCTTTTCTCCAGTTCTGTTATTTCCATTTTTCAACTTAAAAAATGATTTGACTTTCAATATAACCCACTCCAGTGTTCTTGCCTGGAGAATCCCAGGGACAGCAGAGCCTGGTGGGCTGCCGTCTATGGGGTCGCACAGAGTCAGACACGACTGAAGTGACTTAGCAACAATAATTATTTAAAGTAATTTCATAACATGTTAAAATTTTAATTTGATAATAAAGAAAAAAAACTAAGCCTGGAATACTCTTTAAATGTAATATTTTCAACTATATCACCCATTTAATTCTTTTTTAACCCTTAATGTAACAAATCAACACATATAAGACACATCTGTCTTTTAGCTGATATCACTCCCAGAATACTACTTCAAAGTTTTTAAATCCCCAAGAATAAAAGCAACTTCCTCAAGAAGTACTGCTAGAGAATATCTGGGATTTTATCTTTTGAGTTTTTTATTAGGCTCCCATTGAACTTTCATAAAAGCTTGAATTCAGGCTGCATTTTCTGAACTCATTTTTTCCTGGGAAGTGAAATGCCATTGAACTGTCATTTGACCAAAAATCTGATCTTTTACTTGCTTCATACTGGAGGCAGAAGAGGTTAAATAATATCACATTTCTTCATGTTTTTCTTTTGATAGCATTTATTCTACT
This sequence comes from Aepyceros melampus, assembly GCA_006408695.1. NCBI lineage: Eukaryota > Metazoa > Chordata > Mammalia > Artiodactyla > Bovidae > Aepyceros > Aepyceros melampus. The sequence goes on from SJXQ01012217.1 coordinate 181,156, forward strand.
TTCTTCAGTCATCTCTGTGAGATCCTTAAATTATTATTGCTTATTTCTAATATTTTAATACAAACTCTAAATAAATGTTTGACTTTTTAAAGTTATTTTTCTGAGATCTTATGATAAATTTAAATAACATGAGAAAGAGTAAGTCTACATGAGTAAAAACTGACATTCTCTACATAATTGAGAAAATTTAATCTGAGGTAGTTACATACAAGTTACATACAATATAGTTTTTTTTTTTAAATATATAATTTAAATCATATTAACTGTAATTAGTTAACAAATGGTTTATCAACAAATTGCTAAGTTACTATTCAGCCTGTTTTAATACACTTTAAAATGTTAATTCAAATTGAAGGAGATTGATAAATGATTTTAGCAATTACTTGAAATTAGTTTGCTTTCTTTGGTAGCAAATTGCTCTTTCTCACAAAAAAAATTTTTTTTTTTAATAAACACAGTAGTAGTGTAAAGATTCCAAAAATTCTTTGCTACTATTTCCATTGAGGAGTTCTCAGTGGAATTCTTGGTCTCCAGGAAGTAACCCTACATGTGAGGAGTCCACCTACACTGAAATGATAAGATTACTGCTGTAACAAATACCTAAAAAATATGGAAATAACTTTGGAATGCAATAGTGGGATTCACTAAGAGTCAGAACGACTGAGCGACTTCACTTTCACTTTTCACTTTCATGCACTGGAGAAGGAAATGGCACCCCACTCCAGTGTTCTTGCCTGGAGAATCCCAGGGATGGCGGAGCCTGGTGGGCTGCCATCTATGGGGTCGCACAGAGTTGGACACGACTGAAGCGACTTAGCAGCAGCAGCAGCAACAGCAGTGGGATTAGACTCAGAGAATTCTGAGAAGCATAAGAGTAAAAACGTAGATTGCTTTGACAGTAGGAAATATCCTGAAGTACTGCTAGTGAGGGTTGTGAAGTCAGTGAGAAAACTGCTTCTGGAAATGGTAGGAAATAGGACCCTTGTTATATAGTTTCAGAATGCTTAGCAACATTGTGTCCTGGGGTTATATGGAAAGCAGAATATGTAAGCAACAAATATGATTATTTAACTCAGAAGATTTTCAATATGTTGAAGATGCTGCTTACAGTAAAACAGGAGAGAGGAAAGAAAAATTCAGAGACTTGTTAAAGAAAAGTGAACCAGAACTTCACAGCTGGGAAATATTCAGTCCATCCAGATGATATGCTAAAATTTGGAAACTGCTTCAGAAACTGTGACAATGAAAAAACAGTGGGTGTGGTGGTAAACAGCTTCATTAACACATCAGAAAGATCAAGAGCTCAGAGGACTCAGTCTCAGAAGGATCTTCAGAGTCTCACAGATCACCTACATCAAATTGGAGGCACTCTAGACATTTTAAGGTCCATCACCCATTTCAGGAAAGCCAAAAGTCAAAAGGGATTATTTCAGAAAGATCTGTGGAGCAGCCTTTTTGGAATGGTGTGGCTCCCTGTTAAATCCACACGAAACCCACAAGTCTCTTGAGAATTGCTTCTCAGCCTTTTGGCTAAGATCAAATGTAGTATGAGGGCTTCCTAAGTGAGACAGTGGTAAAGAAACCATCTGTCAATGCAGGAGATGTGGGTTTGATCCCTGGATCAGGAAGATCCTCTGGAGAAGGAATTGGCAATCTGCTCCAGTATTCTTGCCTAAAAATTCCATGGACAGAGGAGCCTGTCCACAAGGTCCCAAAAGAGTTGAACATGACTTAATAACTAACCACCACCAACAACAAACTCCCTTGAAGGGTCTAGGGAAGAATCCTTTATTGCCTCCTTCCTAGGTCCTAGTGGTTGTTGGTGACCCTTGGTGTTCTTGGTCTGTATCACATAAGTACCTCTCAGTTCAGTTCAATATCTCAGTCGTGTCTGACTCTTTGTGACCCCATGAACTACAGCACGGCAAGCCTCCTTGTCCATCACCAGCTCTGAGTTTACTCAAACTAATGTCCATTGAGTTGGTGATGCCATTAAACCATCTCATCCTCTGTCGTCCCCTTCTACTCCTACCTTCAATCTTTCCCAGCATCAAAGTCTTTTCAAATGAGTCACCTCTTCTCATCAGGTGGCCAAAGTATTGGAGTTTCAGCTTCAGCATCAGTCAATCAATATTCCAATGAAAATTCAGGGCTGATATCCTTTAGGATGGACTGGTTGGCTCTTCCTGCTGCCCAAGGGACTCTCAAGAGTCTTCTCCAACATCACAGTTCAAAAGCATCAATTCTTTGGTGTTCAGCTTTCTTTATAGTCCAACTCACACATCAATATGTGACTACTGGAAAAACCATAGCCTTGACTAGATGGACCTTTGTTGCAAAGTAATGTCTCTGCTTTTTAATATGCTATCTAGGTTGGGCATAAATGTCCTTGCAAGGAGTAACTGTCTTTTAATTTCATGTCTGCAGTCACCATCTGCAGTGATTTTGGAGCCAAGAAAAATAGTCTACCTCTGTTTCCAGTGTTTCCCCATCTATTTCCCATGAAGTGACGGGACCAGATGCCATGATCTTTGTTTTCTGAATGTTGAGCTTTAAGTCAACTTTTTAACTCTCCTCTTTCACTTTCATCAAGAGACTCTTTAGTTCTTCACTTTCTTCCATAAGGCTAGTGTCATTTGCATATCTGAAGTTATTGATATTTCTCCAGGAAATCTTGATTCCAGTTTGTGCTTCTTCCAACCCAGTGTTTCTCATGATGTACTCTGCATAGAAGTTAAATAAGCAGGGTGACAATATACAGCCTTGACTTACTCCTTTTCCTATTTGGAACCAGTCTGTTGTTCCATGTCCAGTTCTAACTGTTGCTTCTTGACCTGCACACAGATTTCTCAAGAGGCAAGTCTGGTGATCTGGTATTCCCATCTCTTTCAGAATTTTCCACAATTTATTGTGATCCACATCAAAGGCTTTGGCATAGTCAATAAAGCAGAAATAGATGTTTTTTTCTGGAACTCTTTTGCTTTTTTGATGATCCAGCAGATGTTGGCAATTTGATCTCTGGTTCCCCTGCCTTTCCTAAAACCAGCTTGAACATCTGGAATTTCATGGTTCACATATTGCTGAAGCCTGGCTTGGAGAATTTTGAGCATTATTTTACTAGCTTGGGAGATGAGTGTAATTGTGAAGTAGTTTGAGCATTTCTTGGCATTGCCTTTCTTTGTGATTGGAATGAACAGTGACCTTTTCCAGTCCTGTGGCCACTGCTGAGTTTTCCAAATTTGCTGGCATATTGAGTGCAGCACTTTCATACCATTGTCTTTTAGGACTTGAAAGAGCTCAACTGGAATTCCATCACCTCCACTAGCTTTGTTCATAGTCATGCTTCCTAAGGCCCACTTGACTTCACGTTCCAGGATGTCTGGCTCTAGGTGAGTGATCATACCATCGTGATTATCTGGGTCATGAAGATCTTTTTTGTACAGTTCTTCTGTGTGTTCTTGCCACCTCTTCTTAATACCTTCTGCTTCTGTTAGGTCCATACCATTTCTTTCCTTTATAAAGACCTCTACTCATCTTATAAGAACTGTAGTCACAATGTTATTAGAGCCCACTCTAATTTAGCATGACGTCATCCCACTCCAGTACTCCTGCCTGGAAAATCCCATGGACGGAGGAGCCTGATGGGCTGAGGTCCATGGGGTCGCTAGGAGTCGGACATGGCTGAGCGACTTCACTTTCACTTTTCACTTTCCTGCATTGGAGAAGGAAATGGCAACCCACTTCAGTGTTCTTGCCTGGAGAATCCCAAGGACGGGGGAGGCTGGTGGGCTGCCATCTGTGGGGTTGCACAGAGTCGGACACGACTGAAGTGATTAGCAATAGCATCTTTAGTAATATATCTTCAAAGGTCCTATTTCTAAACAGGTCACATTCTGAAAATTCTGGGAAGTATATCAATCCCAACAGTACACTTACTAATCAGTTAATTTTAAGATAAAGAGCTTTCCCTGGATTATCTGGGTGAGCCCAGTGTGATCACAGAAACCCATAAAAGTAGAGCTTCTCTCAGTTGAGAGCAAAAGAGAAAGTCAGAGAGATTTAGCAGAAGGTAAAGTTAGAGATTCCTAGTGACTTTGGTAGTTTACAACACATGGAAGACATGAGAAGGAAATCTGTTCTTCTAAAAATGTGGAATAAGCTTGAAAATGAATTGTCCTTTGGAGCCTCAAAATAAGAGCCCTAGTCAAGCGACATGTTGATTTGGGCCTCATAAGACCTTTAGAACAGTATTAATCAAGCCTACATGAAAGTCTCACTTACAGGACAGTGAGATTAGTAAATGCCTGTGCTTTTATAATGCTAAATCGGTGATGATTTGTTATGGTATCAATGTAAAACTAATACACTCTTATTCATATAATTTTTTAAAAGATAAATAATGCAGTGGATTAAAGATGGCCATACATTCTGTGCTAGTCTGTTCATCGAGAAACTCTTACTAGAATACTCATTCCAAGGGAAATAGCCTCCATGTTAGAAGTCTCCATTGAATGGCCACACTGAGGATAACCAAAGATCAAAACCATGCGGAGACAGACTAGAGAATAAGACATTGTTTGAAAAGATAGGCTAAGAAGCCTTGAGGACAGAAATATGAAAGGAGGCTTCGTCCTCAGTTACCCGGAGCTAACACCAGGTAAATCAGTGATACACCACATAGACGAGCCTTCCTGAATTCCTGCCTTAGAAAAGTCCAAGCAAAATAACAGATTGTTAAAGCCACTAACTTTGGGAATAATTTGGTACACAGTAATAGATAACTTGAACAGACCCTATTTTCTTAGCCAACTTACAGTTATCTGAAACTCTGCTCGTGGTCTGAACTATACTTTTAATAAATTATCTGTCGGTGTCTGTCTGTTACTTTTTCTCAGAGGTCTACATTAACTGAAGTTACTAAAGTTAACTTCCCCTTATATAAAATCTCTCCATCTATCACCGGTTACAAAATAAGGCTTTATAACTTTGGCAGTTTTGCAGCTATTCTGACAAAAGTTACTAAAAGAATGATTGCATAACAGGCAGCTTTAGAAGTTAGAGGTGGTATCTCCCTAAAGACAGAGATGTTGGGAAAACTTTGAGCCAGTAAGATTCTACCCTCCACTCCCTACATACATCTGCTTACTTTCCAGGGTAATAAAGTAGAGACAACTTTCTCCTTTTTTCTGGAGGAAAATTTACTTGATATGTAATTTATCCAAAGAGGAGGAGGAACAGAAGTGCCAGCTGCCTTTTAGAAACTCAAGAGTGTTCTAACCACAGAGGTCCTTTCTTGTGTTGTGTGTGTGTGCTCAGTTGCTCAGTCGAAACTGACTCTTGATGACCTCATGGACTGCAGCCCCCAGGCTCTTCTGTCCATGGGATTCTCAAGGCAAGAATACTGGAGTGGGTTGCCATTTCCTTCTCTAGGGGATATATCTGACCCAGGGTTCGAACTCACATCTCTTGCATCCCCTGCATTGTAGCAGGATTCTTTTACCCAGTCAGCCATCAGGGAAGCCAACTACCTATGCACGACAGTGTCTGGCTTCCATCATGTTGCTCTGTGGGCTTGGGCTTTGGGGAATCAACACAAGAGTACTGCTCTAACTGCTGCATTTTCTGACAAGTAATAAACTGCCTGGTGTATGATCTAAGTCTCCTGTCTTGTGTCAGAAAACATATATGACACTGTGCAGGGTAACTTGGTAGTAGGAATGAAGAATAATGTCTTAAACTTTTCACTGTTTCTGACTTAATGGCAATGTAACCAATGCTACTATCATTAGCTAAGTCAATATATTTATTTTTTAAAAGTTTTATTGATGTATAGTTGATTTCAAATGTTACATTAATTTCAAGTGCACAGTACAGTGATCAGAGATATATATATATACACACTCTTTGTTAGATTATTTACCCATATAAGCATTACAGAATACTGAGCAGAAAGTCAATATATTTCTAATTGCAGTACCCACATATATTCTGACCTCATGTTTTCTAAGGGAAATGTTTAAATATTTATCAAAAAACAATATAATAAAATTTTGAAACCTTGATAGAATGAAAGAATTTCAGACAGCACTTAATTAATTAAACAGCAACAAATTAATGATTCCCCTTCACAATCCACCTACATCCTTTTTTTGTGTGTCAGTACATGTTGAAAAAAAATAGATGACTATGACATTTGTGGGTAATGTAAATGGATGGCAATTACACATTAATATTAAGAAAATAAGGGCAACTAAAGCAAAGGAATCTGGATCATAACTTTAGAAACAAATATCCTAGCATTGTACTTCTGTCCATTTGTTTGCTCTGAACCTGTAAACTGTGAGTGTCTGCAAAACTCTCCATGGCTTTTACTACTCCCACTTTCACCATTCTCTGTTAGTGTTCATATGCACACATGACCTCCCCTACATGCTGCTGATGTACAAACCTCCCTTTACCACTGAGTCCTTTCCTGAGCTCAAGCTGTTCCCTTCTAAAAGCCTACTGGAAATCACACTCTAAAACATTTCACAGACACCTTCAAGTCAATATATCAAACAGTGTTCTCATTAGCTCTCTCCTTCGATACTTACCTTTCCTTTTTGTGCCTACTTTTTGATGAAGAGCATCATCGTTCAACCATTTTATTGATCTAAAAAGCAGAAAGTTTTATTTAATTGTGCCTCTCCTTTATTATCTCCATAACTATTTCCTTAACATTTGCCAAACTAGCAATTCTAAAGTCAATTACTCCATTTCTTCTTTCATTTAATAAGTATGGACCAATCTAAGTTTCAGGCACTGTTCTATATTCTGGAGTTACAGTATTTTGAGGTTATATTTTAGGGAGCAGAGAAATAAGAGCTAATATTAACAAATAATCAATATTATTAAGACTGCACTATGATAGACTGTTTTTCATAATATATTCTTAAGTGAAGTTGCTCAGTCATGTCTGACTCTTTGCCAACCCATGGACTGTAACCTGCCAGGCTCCTCCATCCATTGGATTTTTTCAGGCAAGAATCCTGGAATGAGTTGCCATTTCCTTCTTCAGGGGATCTTCCCAATCCAGGGATCAGACCCAAGTCTCCCACATTACAGGCAAACTCTTTACCATGTGAGCCACCAGCGAGGCTTGTTTTGTAAAATCGAACTTAAGAGGGCAACCATATTTTCTGCAAAGGAGACTGTGCTGTGAGAGCAAACAATAGGGAGATTGATATACTTTTGGGGAATCAGGAAGATATGCCTGACAAAGTGATGAAGGAAAGCAGGATGACTGAGAGTACATAAAAAAGATTTTAGATGAATATAAGGTAAATCTTTGAAGATGGGAAGAATAAGCAAGTTACCCTATTTATCACTCAATTTCCTCATCTTTAAAATGAGTATATAGAAATAACTGAACACTTGTAAGGGCAAAATGAATTAATGCCTATTAAGTACATGAAAAAATGTGGCGTATGTAAGCATTAGGTATTATCAATGCTATTATTATTAAATATATGGTATATGAAAGCCACTATGCAGAATATCATGAAAAAATAAAAAATACGTATGTATAATTTGAGTAGCTGTTCTTCTCCACAGTCTATAGATCTACGTTTTTGAAGGCTTCTTTGAGTCAAAGCAGCCTTCAAAAAAAACAATTCAATTGGACAAGTGCAAAGCCCCAGTCTTCATGGTCAGAAACAGTAACCTAAAAGTAGGACAAGAATGGATACTTTCTGAGATTTCTTTTTAATTCTAAATTGATTAAACCAGTCAATCCTAAAGAAAATCAACCTTGAATACTCACTGGAAGGGCTGATGCTGAAACTGAAGCTCCAATATTTGGCCAGCTGATGTGGATAGCCGACTCACTGGGAAAGTCCCAGATGCTGAGAAATACTACAGGCAGAAGGAGAAGGGGATGACAAGGATGGCATCACTGCTTGGGAAAACTCCAAGAAATGGTAAGGGACAAGGAGGCATGGCGTGTTGCAGTCAGTGGGGTTGCAGAGTTGGACACAGTTTGGCAACTGAACAACAACAAAAATCAATTTTAAATTAAATTTTAATTTAAAATTAAATTTAATTAAATTCTACAGTTTTAAATTACATTACATGCACACACACACACACACACACACACACACACATACACACACACAAACAGAGCATATTTTTCTCCACCTGGTATTACTTGAAATTCTGCTACTCAAATAAGAACTTAGCCAAAGGCTTTTTTTTCAAATAATAGTTATGTTCCTGGCCTGTCCATCCATTGGTCTGCCTGTCTATTGTATTAAAGGCCTGGATGAATTTATTTATAGCCATAATCTTTTCTTTGGATAATAGCTAAAGCTAATGGCTTATCACCTGTACAACACCAATAGTCTATCTTTCCTGATTCCTTAGGGTCGCTTTCCCCTGCACATCATCACTCTGTTGGATCTCTGAACAGACATCATCCTTAAAATCCCATTTGTACCATTTGGATCAGGTCAGGAAGAGTAATAGCTCTAATCTTCTTGGAGTGATATTATTAATCTTGAGCAGGTGAACTCCAAGGTACTTTCTCTAACCTACACATTTAGAAAGCAGGAGCTTTAGGGCTGTAATGAATAAAGCTAAAATGGAAGCCTGCAGCAAGAGCGGAAATGATTGCAAGATTAAGCTGTCCTTCAGGTCTGTACCTAAACCTTGTTTACTCTGTTAAATCAAGAGCTTTGAGAAAACTAAAGAGAAGTATTAAATGACTTTCCATTGAAGTGAGTTCTAATATTATTCTATTAATGGTATTCATTTTTTAACAGAGACTATATAGAAATAATAGCTAAATAAAGTTTAACATGTTAGTCGCTCAGTCATATCCAAGTCTTTGTAACCCTATGGACTGTAGCCCACCAGTCTCCTCTATCCATGGGATTCTCCAGGCAAGAATACTGGAGTGGATAACATTCCCTTCTCCAGAGGACCTTCCCACCCAGGGACCAAAGCCAGGTCTCCTGCATTGTAAGAGGATTCTTTACAGTGTGAGCCAGCAGAGAGGTCCAAAATAAAGTTAAGTAACATTAGAATATTAAAAATATTCTAAGACAATAACAATGTCTCTCAAGAGTTTGCCTTTAATTTGTTCATAAATCTGTTGCTATACTGACCAATAAACACATATATTTTAAGCTAAAAGTGTACAATTCAGTTCTCAGTTTGCTTTTTCTCTCTTTCACTAAAAAATAAAAAACAAAAACTCCTCTTACTCACTGTTTGAAAGCCACCTCTCTACATGCAACAGAATGTGGTAACTTCTCTCTCTGCTAGTACACCTAACTCGTTAGTTTTTTAGGAAAGTACATTTCATTTAATTAATATTATTGGGAAAATAACATTCACTACAGGATGTCCCTGAGCTTTATTTAGAAGTATGAATTTAATAAAGTCACAGGGGCTTGGGAATGGCGAAAATGAAGGAGATGTTGGTCAAAGGGTATAAATTTCCAGCAATAAGATGAATAAGTTCTAAAAATCTTATGCACAGCATGGTATAGTTAACTGTCATATATTGAAGAGTTGAAATTTTCTAAGAAAGTAAATTTTACATATTCTCACCCCCATAAAAGAAGCATAATTATGTGAGGTGGTGGAAGTGTTAGCTGATACAGTGGCAATCATTTCATAATACATATGTGTCCGTCTAGTCAAGGCAATGGTTTTACCAGTGGTCATGTATGGATGTGAGAGTTGGACTATAAAGAAAGCTGAGCACTGAAGAATTGATGCTTTTGAACTGAGGTGTTGGAGAAGACTCTTGAAAGTCCTTTGGACTGCAAGGAGATCCAACCAGTCCATCCTAAAGGAGATCAGTCCTGGTGTTCATTGGTAGGACTGATGTTGAAGCTGAAACTCCAATACTTTGGCCACATGGTGCAAAGAGCTGACTCATTTGAAAAGACCCTGATGATGGGAAAGATTGAGGGCAGAGGAGGAAGGGACAACAGAGGATGAGAAGGTTGGACATGGGTTTGGGTTGACTCTGGGAGCTGATGATTGACAGGGAAGCCTGGAGTGCTGTGGTTCATGGAGTCACAAAGAGTCAGACATGATGAGTGACTGAACTGAACTGAACTGATGTGCATCAAATCATGTTATAAACTTTAAATTTAGTGTTATATGTCAATTATATCTCAGTAAAGCTGGGACAAATAAGTAAAATGTATACAAATATATATTTACAGGACATACAAATATATGATACAAAGCTTTCTTAGATTGCTTAAATGTATGCAATCTATTTTCTCTTTACATGCATTTTAATTATCTATTGCTATCTTTTAAAAATTGTAAAAAAATTTCTAGCTTTTGTGTTTATTCATATTTACATGATACATTTTTGTCTGTTGTGTTTTAGGATTCTAAATTAGATCAGGCTATGTCTGTCTTCACAAATGATCATATCAGTGCATGCAAGTTTTTACTGGAAAAAAATAAATTTTTAACATAATTTATTTGAGAAAAATTGGTTCTATTTCTGGAGTCAAATGTTTTTCTGTTCTTTATTTCTGTGGTATAAAATATCTTTTATCTTTAAGATCCTCACATTTTAAAAGGGATTATATATCCCTTTTATTGAAATCCTGAAAATAATCTAGTGAAATATGCCAAGTACAAACTGATGGTCACCATATAAACCATTTCTGCTGCTGCTGCTAAGTCGCTTCAGTCATGTCCGACTCTGTGCGACCCCATAGACGGCAGCCCACCAGGCTCCCCTGTCCCTGGGATTCTCCAGGCAAGAACACTGGAGTGGGTTGCCATGTCCTTCTCCAATGCATGAAAGTAAAAAGTGAAAGTGAAGTCGCTCAGTCGTGTCCGACCCTCTGCGACCCCATGGATTGCAGTCCACCAAGCTGCTCCATCCATGGGATTTTCCAGGCAGGAGTACTGGAGTAGGGTGCCATTGCCCTCTCCAATAAACCATTTCAGGAGGCAATAATATGGACAACATAGTTTTACCTCTTATGGATACATGTGGTGGGTGATTTCTTATGACTTAATAATAGCTCATTCTTTTATTTAAATGAATCTTCAAAGGAAGATGACATAATCAGTAAGGTAATTTTAGTGACAAGTGTTCGTCAAAAAAACTCAGATTTTTCTTATCTGCTGGACAGAGCAAGCTCGATTATCAAGTTTGCCTTCAAATTTGTTAAACCTTTTGATACTGTTTGATAATATGGTATAGACATACCTCATAATTTGAGTCTAGACACAGAGTATGTGATTTTGTCTGCATAGATAGATTTCTTACGTATTTTGTGTGCATGTGTGTAGTAAGAATAATAGTTCAGTGAGCCAACAGAGTGCCATCCTGAGATTATCCATTATAAAGTCATTAACCTAGAGCGGGCTGTTCTTCACTGTGTCAGTGTTCAGTGTGCTTTGGGGGACTATCAAAGCTATGCGATTATAGCCCCAGGACTCATCATCAAAAAATTCAAACTGCTCTAAACTGTGGTATCATTAGAGTTATAAAAGGAAGTAATATTAAGAAGACCATGGACATACTATCTCATTTAGGACACTTTTTCACCAAATATCAAGATAAGAAGTAGTATCTATCAGCATAAGAGAACAGGTAACCTAAAATAGGTACTTCCATGTTTAGACAATTTTTCCTCATGCATGAAAGGGAAAACACTTGTATGAAATTAATAGAGAAAATAAAAATGAATACTTAAAAAAGGGATTTAATTGTAGATCTTATTCTTTTTTAAGGCAAATTTCACCACATTTATTCTAATATTGTGATGACAAAAGATTATAAAACAGCACCATGCAATGATGTGTTATGACATGAGTGCATTCATCCCTGATAGAAGTGAAATATTAATTTAGAAATATTAGAAAATTTATAAATATTCATTACCTCAATTGTATCCATCTCAAAATTAATTTGAAATTCAAAAATGATTAATTCCCTAAGATGTTGATACAATATTAATAAAGAAAAAGAGAAAATGACTTAATAGTTACATGTGAGGGAAATCTCATGCTAAATACTTGCATATATGATTTCATATTATACATCAATATAAAGGTTCTCATATAGGAAAAAGGTAGAAGCAATACTAGGATTATTACATAAACTTAACTATACAATACATTCACAAAATATCAGTATCAGGGAACAAATTAAAACTAGTAAGAACAAAATAAAAAACTGCTACTGTATATAGAATATGAGCAATCTTCAATTTGTTATTACACTTACTGATTCTCTGTTTATTACAATAAATGAAGTTTTATAATCCAAAAGAAAACTGTAACAACAACAACAACAAACCTTACATCATCCTTACCCATATTAACTTATGAAGCCCAGGCTCAAAGCTAAGAATAATTTTTTATTCCCCTCTTTTCTTAAAACCTCATACATAAATCAAAAGTAAACTATACAGTCTTTGTTTTAAAACTGTATGTCTAACAAACTACTCTCTTCACATCTACTGACATTTTGTTAATACAATATAGCTTTCTGTAAAGTCAGGGTTCTCCACATAGTCTCCCTGTTTTGAGTTTGTTCACAGTTTAATCTTTTCTCTATACAAAACCCAGCACTATCTGATACTATTGATGGAATAATGACACCCCCTTGATTAATACTCTATAATTGCTTCTTTAAAAATAAAAATCTTTTTATCATGGTCTGAAAAGTCCAGTGGGATCTGTATCCAGCTGACCTTTCCAATCTAATCATATTTATAGTCTTCCTCTGGTTCACTACTGTTTGGTCCTACCAGTCTTCTTTGTTCAATTCCTGGGGAAGGAGGATCCCTTGGAGGAGGAAATGGCAACTCACTCCAGTCTTCTTGCCTGGAAAATTCCATGGATGGAGGAGCTTGGTGGACTATAGTCCATGGGGTTGTAAAGAGTCAGACATGACTGAGCATGCACACAGACAGCCTTCTTTATGTTCCTAATTGTCACCCCCTTTTCCACTTCAATGCCGTGTATCTGCTCTACTCAGAATATTCTATCTCTGGCTGCTTATCGTGGCAGCCATGAGAATTGATTTCTCAGACATCCAACCAGAAGGAAGGTTTGACAAAGACTCAGCCACTATTCTCTAAAATGCGTATCACCAACGTCCCATTCTTCCTATAGGTTGCTCCTGGCCAAAGGATGGGCATGGCAATGATATGTGGGCAGGCTGCTCCCTAGGAGGCACAGAGATTCTCTGATGGTTGACCTTGGTTCCACGACTCCACATGGCCTTGTCAAACTTTTCTTAGGCTGCAGGGAAATCAGGATATTTTCACTTTCAATCTTCCCTTCCTCTGACTTGATTGGGGATCATACTTGTAATACAGTCTGATGACTATTCCAGACTTGCCTAGACTTACCCCAATTTCTCTCACAGGCATTTTTCCCTACGAAAATCTTGGAAAATTTATCGTCTGGGCATTTGCTTCTCAGAGAATCCTTCACCGATTATTCTGTGTCCCATAATATATTTGTTTTCTTTTAAACAGCATTTTTCAAAATGCAAAATGTTCCAGCTAATATCTTTATTTTTGTATCAAATTTTACATCACTAAATTTAGCTTCCATGAAAACAGTGATCTTTTAGTCTTGTTCGCCAATATATCACCTTAGTGTCTGATATATAGTAGACATTTGACACATAGTTGCTAAACTAATTTATACCAAAAGTGAAAGTGAAAGTTGCTCAGTCATGTCCAACTCTTTACAACCCCATGGAATATAGCCTATGGAATTCTCCAGGCCAGAATACTGGAGTGGCAGCTTTTTCTTTCTCCAGAGGATCTTCCCAAACCAAGGATCAAACTCACGCCTCTCACATTGCAGGTAGATTCTTTATTAATTGAGCCACAGCCTGTAAATAATTTGTGATCAAGTGTGTAAGTGTGTTAGTCGCTGAGTTGTGTCTGACTCTTTGTGACCACATGGACTGTAGCCTGCCAAGTTCCTCTGCCCATGGAATTCTCTAGGCAAAAATACTGGAGTGGGTAGCCATTCCCTTTTCCAAGTGATCTTCCTGACCCAGGATCGAACTCAGCTCTCTTGAACTGCAGGGAGATTCTTTACCATCTGAGCCACCAGGGAAGGCTCTAATGTAAAAATGAGACTGTTGTTATTCAGTGGCTAAGTCAAGTCTGATTCTTGGCAACCCAATGGACTGCAGGATGCCAGGGTTCCCTGTCCTTCACTATCTCCTGGAGTTTGCTCAAACTCAGGTACCTTGAATTCAGTTCAGTTCAGTCCAGTCCAGTCGCACAGTCATGTCCGACTCTTTGCGATCCCATGAATTGCAGCACGCCACACCTCCTTGTCCATCACCAACACCTGGAGTTCACTCAGACTCAGATCCATTGAGTCAGTGATGCCATCCAGCCATCTCACCCTCTGTTGTCCCCTTCTCCTCCTGCCCCCAATCCCTCCCAGCATCAGAGTCTTTTCCAATGAGTCAGCTCTTCGCATGAGGTGGCCAAAGTACTGGAGTTTCAGCTTTAGTTAGCATCATTCTTCCAAAGAACACCCAGGGCTGATCCTCCTTCAGAATGGACTGGTTGGATCTCCTTGCAGTCCAAGGGACTCTCAAGAGTCTTCTCCAACACCACAGTGAGTAGGTGATATTATAAAAATACAGTTAAAGATTATGTAGCAGTTGAATAAATCAACAAAATATCCCTATCCATTCTGCTGCCTTACTTTAAATTTCCTTATATCAACATAGAATTAATCTCATGACACTGATCTACAGGAATATATGTGAATATTTTGACAATATCTAAGCCCTCTTCAAGCTGAAGTCATATCTTTAAAACTAAAGGGGAAAATTAAAATGAGGATTCTTTCAGTCTTCAATTTTCCAACATACCTGGAACATTTTGCACTCATTACCACCACCACCACTTCTCAAAAAGAGTCTTTCATGTCCTTGCTGTAACACTTCCATGTATTCAGTTCTGTAATCCTCCTCTATTGCTGGCTCTGTTTGATCCTCCTCATTTGTGCATGTGACATACTGAAACTCAAGTTTAGGTTTTACCCCTCTCTCAGTTAACTTATCTATTATAACACCTTCAACCATCACACTACATGGGCATTTCTAAATTTTACCTCCTGATGGTACATATCTCACATAAAAGGTATATAAATATTTAAATAATGTCTAGTATAAATTTAAGTCCATTTTTAATTTAAATAATATGCAATACAATTTTAATTTCATACTATTTAAATATAAAATATCTAAAAATTTCAGGTTTATACTACAGAAAAAGCCTGGGCTTTATAAGGACCTCATTAAAATTATATGTCTATCACTCAGTAATTCTATGAACTTGGGCAACTTTTTCAGAGCATCTTGAAGTCCAATTTTTGTCATTTAAAGAAACTGATATAATGAGGACCATCTCACTGAAGTTTTAGTTTTTGTCATGTACTACAGGCTTAAAGGTATGCTTTTGCTAATGCTATTATATACATGTATTCTGGAATGCATGACAACTCTTTTACAAATGTTTGCCTAATTGTGTAAATTTAAATTTTTAGCTTTATATTTTTAAATGCAAAATATAAATTGAAATAAATTATAATAAGTACAAAAAGATCAAATATATGAGTGAATTTGTTGATAAATATATTTTTTTATCTTAATATGGAAAATATTACAAAAAAAGAAACTTAGTAAGTTAACTATTTTCTAGTCATAATCCAAATCTCTGGCAGTCCCAGTGGTGTTTACAGTTGAGTGACGCTACCTCTTCTGGTCCACAATGGTTTAAACTTAATGGTTGAGGAAACTGATGAAGTGGTAGCTTATAATTTTTCATAAACAAATGGACAGAAACACTTACACCACATGTCACATTTAGGAAGTATATGATGTAGAGTTACCATCTGTCTCTGCAGTTATCCAACATTGAAGGTTACTAAATTCACTGTTTCTTCCACACTTTGCTCTCTTCCCTTGGTTACACAATAGTGCCAACACAGGGCTTCCCAGGTGTCTCATTGGTAATGAATTTGCCAGTCAAGCAAGAAACTAGGTTTGAGAAGGAAATGGCAACCCACTCCAGTATTCTTGCCTGGGAAATCCCATGGACAGATGAGTCTTGCGGTCTACAG
This sequence comes from Aepyceros melampus, assembly GCA_006408695.1. Classification (NCBI taxonomy): domain Eukaryota; kingdom Metazoa; phylum Chordata; class Mammalia; order Artiodactyla; family Bovidae; genus Aepyceros; species Aepyceros melampus. The sequence continues at coordinate 197,296 of SJXQ01012217.1, forward strand.
TCCAAGAGGTCACAAAGAGTCAGATACAACTTAGCAACTAAACAGCAGCAGCGTCAATGTGAAAGCACTGACTTCACAAAATTACTGGAATACAAAAGACAACTCTGCACATTCAGGAGACTTCCTCTTTTTCAAAATGTGCAGCTGTTTTTACTAATTTAGCAAGATACTAAAAATATGCATCTGTGCTGGTGCTAAGTCACTTTCAGTTGTGTTTGACTCTTTGTGACCCCATAGACTACAGCATGCCAGGCCTCACCATCCATCACCAACTCCTGGAGATTACCCAAACTCGTGTCCATTGAGTTGGTGATGCCATCCAACCATCTCATCCTCTGTCATCCTCTTCTCCTCCTGCCTTCAATCCTTCCCGGCATCAGGGTCTTTTCAAATGAATTAGTTCTTTGCATCAGGTGGCCAAAGTAGTGGCGTTTCAGCTTCAGCATCAGTTCTTCCAATGAACATCCAGGACTGATTTCCTTTAGAATGGACTGGTTGGATTTCCTTGTAGTATAAGGGATTCTTAAGAGAGTCTCTCCAATACCACAGTTCAAAAGCATTAATTCTTCCATGCTCAACTTTCTTTAGAGTCCAACTCTCACATCCATGACTACTGGAAAAACCATAGCCTTGACTAGATGGACCTTTAGATAGATATAAATCAAGCAGTAAGATTATCAGGTT
>SJXQ01012218.1:0-42231 GCA_006408695.1 Aepyceros melampus
TTTCCAATGAGTCAACACTTCACATGAGGTGGCCAAAGTCCTGGAGTTTCAGCTTTAGCATCATTCCTTCCAAAGAAATCCCAGGGTCGATCTTCAGAATGGACTTGTGGATCTCCTTGCAGTCCAAGGGACTCTCAAGAGTCTTCTCCAACACCACAGTTCAAAAGCATCAATTCTTCAGCATTCACCTTTCTTCACAGTCCAACTCTCACATCCATACATGACCACAGGAAAAACCATAGCCTTGACTAGACAGACCTTAGTCGGCAAAGTAATGTCTTTGCTTTTGAATATACTATCTAGGTTGGTCATAACTTTCCTTCCAAGGAGTAAGTGTCTTTTAATTTCATGGCTGCAATCACCATCTGCAGTGATTTTGGAGCCCCAAAAATAAAGTCTGACACTTTCCATTGTTTCTCCATCTATTTCCCATGAAGTGATGGGACTGGATTCCATGATCTTCGTTTTCTGAATATTGAGCTTTAAGCCAAATTTTTTACTCTCTTCTTTCACTTTCATCAAGAGGCTTTTTAGTTCCTCTTCACTTTATGCCATAAGGGTGGTGTCTTCTACATATCTGAGGTTGTTGATATTTCTCCTGACAATCTTGATTCCAGCTTGTGTTTCTTCCAGTCCAGCATTTCTCATGATGTACTCTGCATATAAGTTAAATAACCAGGGTGACAATATACAGCCTTGACATACTCCTTTTCCTATTTGGAATCAGTTGCATATCCAGTTCTAACTGTTGCTTCCTGATATGCATACAGATTTCTCAAGAGTTTAGTATTAGATTGGTGTAAAAGTAATTAAGATTTTGAACCCTGAATTTCAAGTCATTATAACTAGGCTCAAACACATTTTATTAATCAAAATAGGAACCATTAAAAGCATTTTTGGGAAAAAGAATAAGCTTGTTTATTCCTGTATCATAAAAATCCATGCTTTGGGATTCAATGAACTCGGAAAACATTTTCATCATCCTGCTAGTTGTGGATGCACTTTCCCTGGAAAAAGTTGTCAAGATGCTTGACTAAGTGGTAGTCAGTTGGTGAGATGTCACTTAAATACAGCAGATAAGGCAAACCAGTGTAGCCCAATTTATTTAATATTTGAAGCATTGGTTATGCATTGCATTGTGAGCAGTTGTCATGGAGAAAAAAAGGTACCCTTTTTGTTCACCAATGCTGGCTGTAGGCATTGAAGTTTTCAATGCAACTCATTGATTTGCTGAGCATATTCTCAGATGTAATTGTTTTGCCAGGATTTAGAAAGCTGTAGTGTATCAGATAGGCAGTAGACCACCAAACAGTGACCATGACCGTTTTATTGGTACAAGTTTGTCTTTGGGGAGTGCTTCGGAGCTTCTGCTTGGTCCAACCACGGAGCCGGTCATTGATGGTTGTTGTATGAATCATTTTTCACTGCATGTCACAATCTGACGGAGAAATGGTTCATTGTTGTTGAAGTAGGCAATGGCACCCCACTCCAGTACTCTTGCCTGGAAAATCCCATGGATGGAGGAGCCTGGTGGGCTGCAGTCCATGGGATCGTGAAGAGTCGGACACGACTGAGCGACTTCACTTTCACTTTTCACTTTCCAGCATTGGAGAAGGAAATGGTAACCACTCCAGTGTTCTTGCCTGGAGAATCCCAGGGATGAGGGAGCCTGGTGGGCTCCCATCTATGGGGTTGCACAGAGTCAGACACGACTGAAGCGACTTAGCAGCAGTAGCAGGAGCAGCAGCAGAATAAGACAAAATAACACTTCAACATATATTTTCTTTTACTACAGACAGTTCAGGAAGCACCCACTTTCCAAGCTTTTTCAGCTTTTCAGTTTGCTTCAAATGTCAAATGACTGTTGCATGGTCAACACTGAGTTCTTTGGCAACTTCTTAGTAGTTGTAAGAGGACTAGCTTTGATAATCCTCTCAGTTGGTTGCTGTCAACTTCCATTGACTGGCCACTGTGCTCCTCATCTTCAAAGCTATCATCTCCTTTGCAGAACTTCGTGAATTACCCCTGCACTGTCCTTCTGTTAGCAGTTCTTGGGCCAAATGTTCTGTTGCTGTTGAAAGTTGCCTCTGTTGCTTTATGACCCATTTTGAACTTGGATAAGAAAATCGCTCAAATTTGCTCTTTGCCTAACATCATTTCCTTAGTCTGAAATACATATAAAATAAATGACAAGTAATAATTTGTTAGCAAAAACATAAAGTAAGAAATGCACATTAAAATGACATATAGCATAACCACATTTATGTAAGAATATATTCCAATACCAAATGGCAAAGTTTAACAATGCAAAATCCAAATTACTTTTGCACCAACCTAAGACTTGTGGCTCCCAGGCTCTAGAGCACAGGCTCAATAATTGTGGCACCAGGACTTAGTTGCTCTGTCCCATCTGGGATCTTTCTGGATCAGGCATAAACCTGTTTCTTCTGTGTTGGCAGGCAGATTCTTTACTACTGAGCCACCGGGGAAGCACTATGAATGTCTTCTAAAAGGACTGGAAATTTAATTTCATGGCCACATTAAACATACAGCATCTAATGCAAAATGATTCATCAATTAGGACAAAGAACTTACCAAATATTACTTCACACTATGTGGAAGAAAACATTCACTGCATTTTTGAATTTTCAGTGCAGACTATGTAACCACCTGATATCTACTAATGGTACAGATAATGTATGACATGCTTTGCCTTACTGATTGTGATTATACCAAAGAAAACTACAATGTGAACATCATTTTAGATCTTTTGAATAAAGAATTCAGTTTCTTCAAAATAATACTAGTTATAACATTATCAGTGAGTTGATTATTAAACCAGAGGATATGAAGTTTCTACCTGTTGTCTTTTCCTTTAACTATAATTTAGATTTAATTTCTGCATTTCATTTTCACTATCATTGGAAGAGGGTTTTATTTGGCTTATTATGATGTCAGATTAAGTTAGCTATGTTTATGACAAAATTTTCATTTGCCTCAAGTATATACTATTTTCATAGGTGTTACCATATATACATTTTGGTTACATTTTCAATAATGTGAGAAAAATTATTATTCACTTGTGCCACAAAATACAATGTGATATTAAAAGTAATTTTACATTAAATATAAGATGTACATCTTTGATTATTGATGATAGCTATTTTACGAAAGATTTTTGAATATTTGTCACTGCTTCTTATAGCTGAAGTTGTCTCAATGTTGGGACAAAATGTGGGGCTCAAAAGGTGGGGAGGGGACATAAATCGATGGTCACATTCATTGCTAATAATAGTGGCAAATTGTTTACTGGTATATAAAATTGGAGGGATTCAATTATTTCCTTGTTTAATCTATCAATAATAAAAAAATGAAGAACTTTCTCATCTTCATTTTTAGGAATAAAACACAGCTTTTTCTTACATGAATTTAAAGTACTATCCTGTAACAGAAAGAAAAACTCTCCAGTGTGACAGTCTCAGGTGAATAACAAAAGAATTGCAGTGCCATCAGTAATCAAATGACTGGTAAAACATGGTCTCATTATATTTTTTCCCTTATAGTAAAGACTGATAAAATAAGAGATATAATTGACATGCAAAAAGGAAAATTCTGCATGGTAATAAAGTCAAGTCTTGGTAGAAAAAGAGTATGTGAAAAGTTGGGCATATCAAGAAAAATGTTGTATGACTGTCAATGATAAAAGGCAATTAACATAAAAAGGTTAGTTTTTCCCATGACTTAATGGAAAAATTTAATGAGGAAAAGCAAAAATTACACAAAAATATAATGAAATACAGTGTCTACAGTATTATCTTCATATAGTAACTTAAAAGGTGTACTAATTATCAATCTGTCTTTCAACTTTGAGCTGTCACTCTGCTGTTTGCAGTGCTGAAGCTGGTCCAATTTTCTACTTTGCTTATACTCTTCCTACAGTTTCTGCCAAAAAGAAGCGCTAGAGGAAAACTGCAAAGATAGGGAGGAAGAAGAGAATTGCTCCTTGCTGTTTATTTTTTAAGGGCAGAGAAGGCAATGGCAACCCACTTTGGTACTCTTGCCTAGAGAATGCCATGGACAGAGGAGTCTGGTAGGCTACAGTCCATGGGGTCGCTAAGAGTTGGACACAACTGAGTGACTTCACTTTCACTTTTACTTTCATGCTTTGGAGAAGGAAATGGCAACCTACTCCAGTGTTCTTGCCTGGAGAATCCCAGGGACGGGGGAGCCTGGTGGGCTGTCGACTATGGGGTCACAGAGAATTGGACACGACTGATGCGACTTAGCAGCAGTAGCAGTGTTCCAGAATACCAGCAACAACTCACCCCTGCAGCAGCAGTTCCTTTTTGTAATAGGAGCGGAGTCTATTTTGCAGCTTTCCCAATGTTTATCCACTCTCCCTAGGAAGACTAAGTTAGCACACAGTGTCTCCTCAGAGGTCTAGGTCACAGTTGCATAAGGCCTCAGCCCAGTTCCTCGAGAGGCTTCCTGAAATCACCACATCTGTTATAACATGAGTGTCTATTACCCTACTTAGCAGCTGTGTATCAAGGAAAAATAACATTTTTTTTTACTCAACTACATTTGACAATTAAGAATTGTGCACATTTAAGGTGTAAAATTTGACAATTTGATTTAAACATATATTATGAAATAATCACATTCAAATGAACTAGCATATCCATCTCAGGTGTTGGTGTGTGATAATATTAAAATTCTATATCTGTTTAGCAAATTTCAAGTAAATAAGGATGTATTGTTACCTATAATTACATTGTTGTACCTTTAGATCTCAAGGACTTATTCACCTCATAGAACTGAAATTTTGTACCTTTTAAACAACATCTCCCCATCTGCCTCTGCAAGCCCTGGCAACTACCATTCTGCTCTCTTTTTCTTTGAGTTGGCTATTTTAAATTCCTTGGAGTTCATACAGTATTTAATTTTCTGAGTCTGGCTAATTTCACTTAGCATAACTTATGAGAGGTTTGAAAGTCTGTCATCCAGGACAACAGAAATGAAAATTAAATTGAGAATACTTTCTTTTAAATTTGTTCAGTTCAAAAAACTGTTCAGTTTTATTTTTGCCTGGACCCTGACAGGATGCATAGATAAGAAACCTAGAATTTGAATTCACTATTTTTAAACAATTTTTTAAATTTCATAACTCAAAATAAAATGTTTAGTTGTCAAATTCAAGATCTTACCCTAAACACTGTGTCAGTTCAATTCAGTTCAGTCGCTCAGTTGTGTCCTACTCTTTGCAACCCCATGAATCCCAGCAGGCCAGGCCTCCCTGTCCATCACCAACCCTGAGTTCACTCAGACTCACGCCCATCTAGTCAGTGATGCCATCCAGCAATCTCATCCTCGGTCGTCCCCTTCTCCTCCTGCCCCTAATCCCTCCCACCATCAAAGTCTTTTCCAAAGAGGCAACTCTTTGCATGAGGTGACCAAAGTACTAGAGCTTCAGCTTTAGCATCATTCCTTCCAAAGAAATCCAGGGCTGATCTCCTTCAGAATGGAATGGTTGGATCTCCTGGCAGTACAAGGGACTCGCAAGAGTCTTTTCCAACACCACAGCTCAAAACCATCAACTCTTCGGCACTCAGTCTTCTTCACAGTCCAACTCTCACATCCATACATGACCACAGGAAAAACCATAGCCTTGACTAGATGGACCTTAGTCGGAAAAGTAATGTCTCTGCTTTTGAATATGCTATCTAGGTTGGTCATAACTTTTCTTCCAAGGAGTAAGCGTCTTTCAATTTCATGGCTGCAATCACTATCTGCAGTGATTTTGGAGCCCAAAAAAGTAAATTCTGACACTGTTTCTACTGTTTCCCCATCTATTTCCCGTGAAGTGATGGGGCCAGATGCCATGATCTTACTTTTCTGAATGGTGAACTTGAAGCCAACTTTTTCAGTCTCCTCTTTCACTTTCATCAAGAGGCTTCTTAGTTCCTCTTCACTTTCTGCCATAAGGGTGGTGTCATCTGCATATCTGAGGTTATTGATATTTCTCCTGGCAATTTTGATTCCAGCTTGTGCTTCTTCCAGTCCAGTGTTTCTCATGATGTACTCTGCAAATAAGTTAAATAAGCAGGATGACAATATACAGCCTTGATGTACTGCTTTTCCTATTTGGAACCAGTCTGTTGTTCCATGTCCAGTTCTAACTGTTGCTTCCTGCCCTGAATACAGATTTCTCAAGAGGCAGGTCAGGTGGTCTGGGATTCCCATCTCTCTCAGAATTTTCCACAGTTTACTGTGAACCACACAGTCAAAGGCTTTGGCATAGTCAGTAAAGCAGAAATAGATGTTTTTCTGGAACTCTGTTGCTTTTTCCATAATCCAATGGATGTTGGCAATTTGATTTCTGCTTCCTCTGCCTTTCCTAAAACCAGCTTGAATATCAGGAAGTTCACAGTTCACGTATTGCTTTCCACAGTTTATTATGATCCACACAGTCAAAGACTTTGGCATAGTCAATAAAGCAGAAATAGATGTTTTTCTGGAACTCCCTTGCTTTCTCCATGATCCAGCAGATGTGATCTCTGGTTCCTCTGCCTTTTCTAAAACCAGCTTGAACATCAGAAAGTTCACAGTTCACATATTGCTGAAGCCTGGCTTGGAGAATTTTGAACATTACTTGACTAGCGTGAGAGATGAGCACAATTGTGTGGTAGTTTGAGCATTCTTTGGCATTGCCTTTCTTTGGGATTAGAATGAAAACTGACCTTTTCTAGTCCTGTGACCACTGCTGAGTTTTCCAAATTTGCTGGCATATTGAGTGCAGCACTTTCACAGCATCATTTTTTAGGATTTGAAATAGCTCAACTGGAATTCCATCACCTCCACTAGCTTTGTTTGTAGTGATGCTTTCTAAGGCCCACTTGACTTCACATTCCAGGATGTCTGGCTCTAAGTGAGTGATCACACCATCATGATTATCTGGGTCATGAAGATCTTTTTTGTACAGTTCTTCTGTGTATTCTTGCCACCTCTTCTTAATATCTCCTGCTTCTGTTAGGTCCAGACCATTTCTGTCCTTTATTGAGCCCATCTTTGCATGAAATGTTCCCTTGGTATCTCTAATTTTCTTGAAGAGATCTCTAGTCTTTCCTATTCTATTGTTTTCCTGTATTTCTTTGCATTGATCACTGAGGAAGGCTTTCTTAGCTCTCCTTGCTATTCTTTGGAACTCTGCATTCAAATGGATATATCTTTCCTTTTCTCCTTTGCTTTTTTCCCTTGGTATCTCTAATTTTCTTGAAGAGATCTCTAGTCTTTCCTATTCTATTGTTTTCCTGTATTTCTTTGCATTGATCACTGAGGAAGGCTTTCTTAGCTCTCCTTGCTATTCTTTGGAACTCTGCGTTCAAATGGATATATCTTTCCTTTTCTCCTTTGCTTTTCACTTCCCTTCTTTTCACAGCTGTTTGTAAGGCCTCCTCAGACAGCCATTTTACTTTTCTGCATTTTGTTTCCATGGGAATGGTCTTGATTCCTGTCTCCTGTACAATGTCACTACCTCCATCTATAGTTCGTCAGGCACTCTGTCTTTCAGATCTAGTCCCTTAAATCTATTTCTCACTTCCACTAAGGGATTTGATTTAGGTCATACCTTAATAGTCTAGTGTTTTTCTCCACTTTCTTCAATTTCAGTCTTAATTTGGCAATAAGGAGTTCATGATCTGAGCCACAGTCAGCTCTCAGTCTTGTCTTTGCTGAAATAGATGGGGAAACAGTGGAAGCAGTGTCAGACTTTATTTTTCTGGGCTCCAAAATCACTGCAGATGGTGATTGCAGCCATGAATTAAAAGAAGCTTACTCCTTGGAAGAAAAGTTATGACCAACCTAGATAGTATATTCAAAAGCAGAGACATTACTTTGCCAACTAAGGTCCGTCTAGTCAAGGCTATGGTTTTTCCTGTGGTCATGTATGGATGTGAGAGTTGGACTATAAAGAAAGCCGAGTGCCGAAGAATTGATACTTTTGAACTGTGGTGTTGGAGAAGACTCTTGAGAGTCCCTTGGACTGCAAGGAGATCCAACCAGTCCATTCTAAAGGATATCAGCCCTGGGTATTCTTTGGGTTCTATGGTTAGGGTTAGGGTTAGGGTTGAATGATGCTAAAGCTGAAACTCCAGTACTTTTGCCGCCTCATGTGAAGAGTTAAGTCATTGGAAAAGACTTTGATGCTGGGAGGGACTGGGGGCAGGAAGAGAAGGGGAAGACAGAGTATGAGATGGCTGGATGGCATCACGGACTCGATGGGTGTGAGTCTGAGTGAACTCCAGGAGTTGGTGATGGACAGGGAGGCCTTGGCATGCTGCGATTCATGGGGTTGCAAAGAGTCGGACACGACTGAGCGACTGAACTGAACTGAACTGATAGAGCTTCTCCATCTTTGGCTGCAAAGAATATAATTAATCTGATTTTGGTGTTGACCATCTGGTGATGTCCATGTGTAGAGTGTCTTCTCTTGTCCATGGTGATGTCCATGTGTCCTCTCCTGTGTCGTTGGAAGGCGGTGTTTGCTATGACCAGTGCATTCTCTTGGGAGAACTCTATTAGCATTTGCGCTGCTTCATTCTGTACTCCAAGGCCAAATTTGCCTGTTAATCCAGGTGTTTCTTGACTTCCTACTTTTGCATTCCAGTCCCCTGTGATGAAAAGGACATTTTGGGGGTGTTAGTTCTAGAAGGTCTTGTAGGTCTTCATAGAACTTCAGCTTCTTCAGTGTTACTTGTCAGGGCGTAGACTTGGATTACCGTGATATTGAATGGTTTGCCTTGGAAACGAAAAGAGATCATTCTGTCATTTTTGAGATTGCATCCAAGTACTGCATTTCATACTCTTTTGTTGACTATGATGGTTAATTCATTTCTTCTAAGGGATTCCTGCCGACAGTAGTAGATATAATGGTCATCTGAGTTAAATTCACCCATTCCAGTCCATTTTAGTTCGCTGATTCCTAGTATGTCGATGTTCTCTCTTGCCATCTCCTGTTTGATCACTTCCAATTTGCCTTGATTCATGGACCTAAGATTCCAGGTTCCTATGCAATATTGCTCTTTACAGCATCGGACCTTGCTTCTATCACCAGTCCCATTCACAACTGAGTGTTGTTTTTGCTTTGGTTCCATCCCCTCATTCTCTCTGGAGTTATTTCTCCACTGATCTCCAGTAGCATATTGGGCACCTACTGACCTGGGGAGTTCCTCTTTCAGTATCCTATCTTTTTGCCTTTTCATACTGTTCATGGGATTCTCAAGGCAAGAATACTGAAGTGATTTGCCATTCCCTTCTCCAGCAGACCACATTCTGTCAGACCTCTCCACCATGACCCATCCTCTCATTAGTTATTGATTTTATACATATTATCAGTAGTGTATATGTGTTAATCCCAATCTCTCAATTCTTCCCACGCCCCCTGTTCCCCATTGGCATCCATATGTTTCTCAACCATGGGTAATTTTAAATAGTCCAATAACCATGTTTTAAAAAGTAAAACATAAAAGGGTAAATTTAGTTTAAGTGATACATTTTTTTGGTTTAATTAGTTAATTTTTGTGTGTGTGCTGGGTCTTTGTTGCTGAGCTTTCTCTCGTTGCAGAGAGGGGGGCTACTTTCTAGTTGCGGTGTGTGGGTTTCTCAGTGCACTGCCTTCTCTTGTTGCAGAGCACAGGCCTAGGCACGCAGGCTCAGTAGTCGCAATTCGAGACCTCTACAGAGTGTGAGCTCTGTAGTTGTGGCACACGGGCTTGGATGTTCCGAGGCATGTGAAATCTTCCCGGACCAGGGTTCAAACCCATGTCCTCCGCATTGGCAGGTGGATTCTTATCATGGCACCATCAAGGAAGTGCTTAGTGATACATTTTAGTTTAACCTGCTGCTGCTGCTGCTGCTGCTAAGTCTCTTCAGTCGTGTCCGACTCGAAATGTCATTTTGACATGTGTCATTAACCACATTTCAAGTGTTCAGTGGCCATGGGGGCTGGTTGCTACTGTGACGGACAGCTCAGCTCTAGACAGGAATTTCACAAGGGCTGAGGTGCACGCTGTTCTCTTAGCGATGTTGCTTCTCAAATTACACTTTCCTGACTAACTGCTTCAGAGTCACCCAGCTCTCTGTCAGCTTCCTGAGTGTTTAAAAATGCTGGTGGTTGGGTCACAGCCCATATCTGCTGATGCTAAAACGCTTGGAGCATTCCAAGCTAGTGACTCCAGAGACTCTTCTGCACACCTGGGTTTTAGAACCATAGACGTTTGAGCCCTGTGTTTAGGTGTTGGAGCTCTTGCTTGGCTGTTCAGTAGATGATAGACTTTGACGTTTATAGGTGAAAGGACTTGTCCGGTTTCCTCAAAGTGGGGACTGTTAGCCTGGCCCTGACAAGTGATTATCGTGAGGATTAACTGAGACAGATATATGTGAAGTCTCTTCCTACAGAAAAACCACTCCATAAAGGTTAGTTTTTATGAGGCTGCCAGCTCCCAGTTGCAAGTTATAAATATGAAAGTTGAAGCACGACGCTGCTGTTGACTTAGCTCAGGCGTGAACCTGTTGTGAAGATGAAAGGACAAGAAGGAAGGGAGTGTGTGGCATTTCGTGTTCCAGCTCTCCATCAAGGGTCTTTCCAGAAATCTCTGGGGGGTTCCCATCTTTTGGAACCTGTGGCCTCCTGTTCCCTGTGGGCTGCCCTCGAGCTGGCACTGCTGCTGTGTGTCCTTTAAGGACTGGGTTCCCCCGGCCCCTTCTGGTTCTAGCTGGCCTCCCCCGAGCCTTAGCAGCTCTGTGACCCTGGGATTGCGGGCCTCACCGTGGAGACAGATATGCTGAGCTGTTGTCGCCAGGATGACAGGCTGAGCTCCGAGCTGCAAGCAGCAGGGCTGGCAGCCTGCCAGCTCTTGGTTCTCTCTGTTTTGTGTTCCTCACTCATAACTGTTTATTGTGACAGGTAAACACTTGTTTTGAAAGCTCGCAGGCATACTATTAAAACACAAGTGTTCTTGACACAGTCAAGCTGGGCTGTAAAATGTTTATCTTTTTGAATGACAAATGCTGGCTCTTTTCTTTTCTTTCTTGCTTGCTCCCCTCCTTTGTCTTTCCCTTTTCTGTCTCCCCTTTCTTCTTTTGCTTGGTCTACTTCCTTCTCCTGCCTCCATTCCTTCCCTCCCACTGGAGGGGTGGCCACCAGCAGTGTGTTTGGGTCTGGCATCGCTCAACACGAGGGGGACAGAGCAGGTGAGCCAGAGCGAGGGAGTGTCAGTCACTCAGTCGTGTCCGGCTCTTTGCGACCCGTGAACCGTAGCCCATCAGCTCCTCTGTCCGTGGGATTCTCCAGGCAAGAATACTGGAGTGGGTTGCCATGCCCTTCTCCAGGAATCTCCCCGACCCAGGGATTGAACCCAGATCTCCTGCATTGTAGGCAGATTCTTTACCCCCTGAGTCACCAGGGAAGGCCTTAGAGGGAGGGGAGGGGACAACCAATTGTTTGTCTTGGTGCCATGTGTATTGGGCATGTGTGAGTGTGGCTGATAATTGAATCTATAGATTGTCCAAAAAATTTGTGAACATTCTCCTGAAAAATAAAGGAAATGAAAGAAACAAAATTAAAGTCAAAGTTTTTTTTTAAAACTTATTTTGAAATAATAGTCAGTGGAAGTTGCAAAAATAGCACAGAGAGGTCCTATGTAGCCTTCATCTGTTTTCCCCCAGTGGTAATGTCTTGTATACGATAGCATATTACAACCAGGATTTAACATTAGAACATAATCATTACATGGATTCACTTATTTCACATGCAGTCATGTGTGTGTGTGTAAAGCAAAGGAATTCTCTTGGAAGCAGTTCATCTTGGAGTGGAAGGGAGGATGGTAGAAACCCCTCTCGTCTACAAATGAGACTTTGAAGGAAGAACCTTCAATGGGTCCTTCTTACTGAAATGATCCTTCCTCTAAAACTCTTTCCCTGGAACACACCCCACTTTGTAAGTTCCTGTACACTTGTTTATTGCATGTCCCATTCTTTCAGGGACTTGTTTTCTGCTTTGATAGGTGACACCTAGTTTATGAAAGTCATCTGTGCCAATGTGTGAGTAGGACCTAATGGTTTGTGGTGTTGTCTTTCTTAGACCATTAGTAATAGCAGTCCTCTGCAGTTTCCCTTATCCTGGGGGGTGGGGTGACATGAGAGGCAGGGACTCTAAGCAATGTACAGGGCCACTTGGGGACTTATTTGGAGCAGGCAAGTCCTAATGAGATGCAGTCTTTCCATAGAGCCAAGTGGCCCATAGTTTAACATCCATCTCTGATTTTAGCTTTAATTTCTGTAGACTGATTTAATCTTACTTCAACATGACAGCCCTTGAAATATCAGACAGCTCCAAAGCTCTGTTCACATATCTATTTCTCCAGATTAAAATATTTCTTCACCAGCTCCTTAGAGTGAGAAATCTTGCCATTCTCCTTGATTTTAGCTGCTGTGAATTGATGTCCCTCTTAAGCTGCGGTGCCCCAGAGTGAGGAGAATGGAACTGTGGGTATTCTCTGGCTAGTCTGAATATAACCAGGCCGTGGGCTCTCTTGCTCTGAAAGAGCTTTGCTCTGTACAAGCCCTGCTGGCAGCCGTTTCACATGGAGACTCATGTGCGGCTTCAAACACGCAAACCTGTGTGTGCACACTTTAAGTGTGACCTTGCTCAGTGTTATCTTATGTCACTCCTTGCTGCCATCTTTTGAAATAATTTTCCATTGTTTTCATGGAATTGTATTATGGGAGCTCACTGAGGTAGTAATGTTAGAATTCATTGGTGAAAAATAATTTAAATATGACAAAAGTATGCCATTATTTCCCTCATGGAGTGGAGCAATGTATTACTGTGTGTGAGTAATTTGACAGTGGAACCCATTATTTTGTTTTTGGTTTGGTCTTGGCTTAACACAGCAGAAATGTCTTCTTTCGTGATTCTGGAGGCTAGAAGTCTGAAACCAAGGTCTTAGCTGGGTGGTGGATCCTCTGCAGGTGCTTGGGGGACAGTCCCAGTCCTTTCTCTTAGCTTCAGGAGTTGCTGGCAGTCTTTGGCATTCCTTAGCTTGTAGATGCGTTGTTACAATCTACCTCTTTGATCACATGGCCTTCTCCTGGTGTGCATGTCTGTCTTTGCATCTGTTCTCCTCTTTATCCCTGCCTCCAACAAAAGATATGCCTAAGTCCTCACCTCTTTAATCTTAGAATGCCACTTTATTTGGAAATAGGGTCACTGTAGATTAGTTCAGTTGCTCAGTCATGTCTGACTCTCTGCGACCCCATGGACAGCAGCACGCCAGGTTTCCCTGTCCATCACCAACTCCCGGAGCCTACTCAAACTCGTGTCCAAGTGATTACATCACTGTAGATGTAATTAGTTAAATGCATTATTACTGGAATAGCATGTATCAGTATTACTTGGGCCTTTATTAGCAGAGTTATTCTTTAAAAAAAAAAACAAATTTAAACATTCTTCTGAAAAAGTAGATCTCTAAACATTTAAATTCAAGTGAAATCTATTTTTTTTAATGTGCTCTTTTAAAGTAATTATGGCTACATTGTTATTGTTGTTTTTCAGTCATTAAGTTGTATCTGACTGTTTACAAACCCATGGACTGTAGCCCGCCAGGCTCCTCTGTCCATGGGATGTCCCAGGCAAGAATACTGGAGTGGGTTGCCATTTCCTTCTCCAGGGGATCTTTCCAATCCAGAGACAGAACCCACATCTCTTGCACTGGCAGGTGAATTTCTTACCACTGAGCTACCTGGGAAGCCCCACAGGAAGTTACAAGACATAGAAGAGAGAGATCCTGCATACTTCCCCCATTTTCCCCCAATGGCCATGTCTTGCCAGGGCCACAGCACAGTATCCCAACCAAGATACTGATGTTAGAATAACCCTTGAAGGGCTTCCCTGGTGATCCAGTGTTTAAGACTCTGAGCTTCCATTGAAGAGTGTGTAGGGGTCAGTCCCCGGTCAGGGAGCAAAGATCTTGCCTACTGCATGCAGTGTGGCCAAAGGGGAAAAAAAAAGAATAATCTTTGGTCCTTATTCAGATTTTGCCTGTTTTACATGCACTTATTTGTGTACATGTGTGTAAAGTCAAGTGTTTATAACACTTGAAGTCAATTTGGGTGTGGGCGTGTTTTAGATGAGCACCATACCCGCCTGATTTGATGGCATCACGGTTTCATGACCAGAGAATCAGCCTGGTTGTGAATGTCCCAGGGCACTTAGTGTGTCCCTCATCCCTCTTTGCATTGACCCTCGCTTTTCATAGGGTTGAGATCGTGCTGAGAAGAGCACTTTGTAAGATGGGAGACTCTGTGTATGATTAGTCTTTCTTATTAGAATAATACTCTTTTGAAAGACACGCACTGTACTCCCAACAAACAGAATACATTATACTTGTATTCAATGTAAGGAAGCTTATCACACTTGATACTCTTGAAAGAAATGGAATTTTCAGCCTGGTTTCCCACAGCCTTTCATGTACAAAATCATTCCTCTGGTAATTAAAATAAAGCATTCAAAGGAAGAGAAAGTTAAAGTGCCCTGTTAACATAAACAGTGAAAGGAAGAAAGTTCTGGCGAAGTAGAATGTTGAGATTCTCATGGAGATAAATGAAGCCTTTATGGTGGAGATGTCCTTGTAGCAATTAGACTAGAGTATCAAGTCAGGTTCAATGGCCACTCCAGTGAAACAAAAGAGGAAAGAATCACTTTTTCCAATACTGCATGTTTATGTCTTTGGTATTAATTGTTGTATCGATGAGAGGAGTGCTTGGAGGTGGGTTAGAAGTGGGAGCTGATGATGAACCTGCTCTCAAGCATGGAGAAAGCTAGGCATAGGAGGTTCTCATAGGAGAGGAAAGGGGCCCCGGGTAGTGCTCCATCATTAAGAAGGAGTCTTCAAGCTTTCTGGCATTTGGGACATTACTGGACTCTGGGGGAGCCTCATGATGGAATTACTTGGCAAAGGAATTTATATAAAGGTCCAAACTACCTTCAACCTTAATTATCTTCTGAGAAATATGACTCCATTAGAAGCTGAAAATATAAAGGGCTTCAAGAAAAGGTTTAGATAAGCTGATGAATAATAGATCTATTGCAACTTATTATGGAGAAGTTAAGGGATATTCAAAATGCTGCCTTTGAGGTTGACATCAATGACTACTATGCCTGCCTCAGTACATTTCTGAGGTGGGGGGGCCTGTTGAATGGGGAACACCAGATTGGGGGCCCGATGTGCTAGCCGTGAAAAACAGGAGGGGACTTATGATGGCTTTAAGTTTCAGCATTTCAAATTTAGTCAGAATCTAGAACTATAATCTGTTGGTTTATGGATTTTAAACCTCAAGATTCTTCTCACAAAGGAAAATTTCAAAGGAGTTCATTAAAAAAAATCTCTCTAGTCTGGATAAGATATAAAGAGTAGGAAGAACCAGGATTTAAGAAGAGAAATGGACCTGGGTCCTCCCAGTGCTAAAATACTGCATGGATGCTTTGTTAAAGCATCTGAGGATTGAAAGGCAATAAATGCTTTCTGGACGTTAGATCTTAACTGAGTGCACTGGTGCTAGGTTATGGATCTCATGTGCCGATCCAGTGATGGTGGCTGGCAAGATTTTAATTCTTGGGGAGCAAGATGAGTCTCTACCCCCACAATATACCAGAAAACCAACTTACCTCCCAGTTTCCCCCATTCCCAGCCCCTTCCATTTCATGACTAAGGGACTAAACCACCATCTCCTGGCAGCCAGGTGTGACAATATGCGTACAATGCTGTTCATGGGGAATCTCATTAGAAACTCAATGACCAAGGTTTTACTGGGAGCTGATCACAGAGACCACCTCTGCTTAGAACCTGCCAATATTTGAGGCTCCCAGGAGGAAAGTGGGCATTTAGTATAATAAACATTGTACAAATGGTGTAGGCACCAAAAGCCTCTCTTATCAATTAAATCATGGTGAGGATCCTTCCTAAATCTCAATTCCCAGATAGCAGTCAAGGGCCAGCCTTGCAAACAGTCTCAGTTCTCCTAGGTTAACTCTTCTCCAAAGACTTAATCTTTCATGATATTCTACACTGAGTCTGTGCTGCTGTTGGAATCTAGGAAGCATACTCCTCACCTAAGAGGCTCTGAGAGGTGGGAAAGCCATTCACTGCCCTGCCCTGTACTTATTTGCTCAGTTGTGTCCAACTCTTTGTGACCCCATGGGCTGTAGCTTGCCAGGATCCTCTGTCCATGGAATTTTCCAGGCAAGAATACTGGAGTGGGTTGCCATTTCCTACTCCTGGGGATCTTCCCGACCCAGGGATCAAAGCTGCTTCTCTTGCATCTCCTGCATTGGCAGGTGGATTCTTTACCACTGAGTCACTTGGGAAGTCTGGGAAAGCTGTGAGACTCCCTTGACCCATGGATGAGAGGCCTCCAGCAGTCTTGTTTCCTGAGGTATTGCTGCTTTTCAGAGCTCTGTCTGAGACCAGCAGCCCAGGACCCTCTGGTCTCTGATTCTTTCAAACACCTGCTAATTTTGTTGCTGATCTTCTATACTTCTGTGATGTGGTCAGGAGAGGTAGGTTGCAGAGTTTTTTTCCCAGGAACCCACCAACATCTAAGAATGCTTCCTATCTTAGCCATGCTCTTCTCTGTTTAGAGATTTCCTTTTGTTTGTTTGTTTGTTTTTAGATCCAGGAGCATCAGTGGCCAAGACAATGAGGGGAGGAGTTTAGGGATGGTGGGTTCCTTACCCTCCACCTCCACTCAGTCACCTCCTCCCCAACAGCCTGTAGCACAGATGACTACAGGTGACCATAGAGAGCATCTTCACCTTACTGTGCAGGGTGACCAGACAAAAGAAACAACAGGCTAGATTTTCTAAGACCAGACTTTCTCTACTCCCTAGTTCTTACTGGAACCTCTCCTTCCATGCCTGGGGCTCCTCAGAATGCATTTGAAACTCACTGTACTCCTGCATTTGTCTTGGGGGTGATGGTATGGAAGACACATTCCCTTTAGGACCCACAAAGAAATTCTCCAAAGGGCATTGTGTATCCAAGAAAAAAAGCTCTGCTAAGAAACAAAGAGAAGTTGGAAGGCAGGGGAAGATAATCAGAAGGGGAGTTGTTACACCAACCATTATTGATAATAAAAAACAATTGTAAAACAGTATTATGCAGGTCAGGAAGAAACAGTTAGAACTGGACATGGAAGAACAGACTGGTTCTAAATAGGAAAAGGAGTATGTCAAGGCTATACATTGCCAGCCAGCTTATTTAACTGATATGCAGAGTACATCATGAGAAACACTAGGCTAGAGGAAGCACAAGCTGGAATCAAGATTGCCGGGAGTAATATCAATAACCTAAGATATGCAGATGACACCACCCTTATGGCAGAAAGTGAAGAAGAACAAAAGAGCCTCTTGATGAAAGTGAAAGAGGAGAGTGAAAAAGTTGTCTTAAAGCTCAACATTCAGAAAACTAAGATTATGGCATCCAGTCCCAATACTTCATGGCAAATAGATGGGGAAACAGTGGAAACGGTGGCTGACTTTATTTTTCTGGGCTCCAAAATCACTGCAGATGGTGATTGCAGCCAGGAAATGAAAAGACGCTTACTCCTCAGAAGGAAAGTTATGACCAACCTAGACAGCAGAGACATTATTTTGCCAACAAAGGTCCATCTAGTCAAGGCTATGGTTTTTCCAGTGGTCATATATGGATGTGAGAGTTGGACTATAAAGAAAGCTGAGTACCAAAGAATTGATGCTTTTTGAACTGTGGTGTTGGAGAAGACTCTTGCGAGTCCCTTGGACTGCAAGGAGATCCAACAGTCCATCCTAAAGGAGATCAGTCCTGAATGTTCATTGGAAGGAGTGATGTTGAAGCTGAAACTCCAATACTTTGGCCACTTGATGCAAAGAGCTGACTCATTGGAAAAGACTCTGATGCTGGGAAAGATTGAGGGCAGAGGATGAGGTAGCTGGACGGCATCACCAACTGGGTGGACATGGGTTTGGGTACACTCTGGGAGTTGGTGATGGACAGGGAGGCCTGGTGCACTGTGGTTCATGGGGTTGCAAAGAGTTGGACACGACTGAGCGACTGAATTGAACTGATAGACGAGGGGGCTGAATTCGCCCCTCACACTCCACATTTGACTTCCCCTCTAGCAGGAGCACCCTGGAAGAGGGCCTGGAAACACACTCCAGCATCCTTGCTTGGAGAAGCCTATCGATGGAGGAGCCTGGCAGGCCACAGCCCATGTATCACACATGGTCAGACATGACTGAAGTAACTGAGCACGCACACACATAGCAGGTGTTAAGCCTTTGATGAGCAAATACCAACATGCAGAAGGATGCTGTTTCTCCACACACAGTGCTTTGGACTGAGAGACGTGGATGAAACTCTTACTCAGTTTTAGAATTCAGTATACATATGGGAATACAGACTAAAACGCACTTTAGCTCTGATCATGATAAATTTGATTTGGTATGATTAGCAGGAACATTAAACATGTGATGGATATTTCACAATTCAAAAGAAAAAGTCTCTCAACCTGTGAAAATGCCATACCAAGTTCTAGAAACATGGGCATTTTGACTTTTTTCCCATGGCTTAGATTCAATTTTGATTCTTCATTAGATGGTATCCTCCCCAGAGTTTAAGCTCTGTATTTCCGTTTTTAAAGCAACCTGCAGCAGAGGTATGGAGAAGGCAATAGCACCCCACTCCAGTACTCTTGCCTGGAAAATTCCATGGACGGAGGAGCCTGGTAGGTTGCAGTCCATGGAGTCGCTGAGGGTCGGACACGACTGAGCGACTTCACTTTCATTTTTCACTTTCATGCTTGGAGAAGGAAATGGCAACCCACTCCAGTGTTCTTGCCTGGAGAATCCCAGGGACGGGGGAGCCTGGTGGGCTGCCGTCTATCGGGTTGCACAGAGTCGGACACGACTGAAGTGTCTTAGCAGCAGCAGCAGCAGCAGAGGTAAATCACATAACAGTTGTTGAGAAAACAGCTGTGATTGATCCTAGTCGGTTTGTTTGAGTTCAGGGTATTCACTGTCTACATTAGGATATGAAGTATTGTATCTTCTAGCAGTAGTTCGGTCAGGATGAAAGGATCCTTCTCTCCTTGGGTGGGGTCGTGGTGTTTTCAATGACTTCAAAGTGACTTCCAAGTCAACCAGCGTTGGTTGCTCAGTCCTATCCAACTGTTTGTGACCTCATGGAATATAGCCCACCAGGCTCCTCTGTTCATGCGGTTCTCCTGGCAAGAATACCGGAGTGGGTTACCATTTCCTTCTCCAGGGGATCTTCCCAGACCAGGGATCAAACCTGCACCTCCTGCCTCCGCAGGCAGGTTCTGTACTCTCTGAGCCATCTGTTGTTCAGTTGCTAAATCATGTCGGACTCTTTGTGACTCCATGGACTATAGCATACCAGGCTCCTCTGTCCTCCACTGTCTCCCAGAGTTTGCTCAAAATCAACTATACTCTAATTTATAAAGAAGAAAAAAAGGAAAAAAAAAAAAAAGATGTGTGACAAGCCCAAAGTCATACAGGGAGTATCATTTCCCAGAGGCTGTGCACTGGACTGGACCAGAATCCACTTTCCTGTCCCATTTCATGGGACACAGTGGCCAGGTTCCATAGCAACCACAAGAGCTGGTAAATCTAATCAGGACCAGCAAGGTGAGTGTTCTGGAGTCACTGCTCACCCATGGAACACTCAAAGCAATGAGACTTTGAAGCCAAAGCGGGGCTATAACAAGTCCAGAGGATGTTTTTGAGAAGCCCACTGTGTGTCTTATCCTAGCCACCTCCCTCCCCGCCCTTGGACATAATCCTGTCTGTTTGGAAGCTGCGGTGTCAGAGGGTGATAACCACAGTTGATGTGCACCATCAGGTGGTCAGGACGCACCCACCTGTGTTCGCCTTCCTGGCCATATCTCAGTTTCCTTGGCACATCTCTGTGATCAGATTATTGGGCTTGCTCTGAGCTGAGCCCACATGATTAATGTGGGTGTGTATCTATCTATCTGTTTAAGAGTCAGACTGAGCAACTGAACAACAACAACAGTCTATCCATCTCTTGTATGTATTGTTAGTGGGGAGAAACACAGTCCCCGAGATGGAAGCAAGGAGCATAGCAAAGAAAGAATAGTTTTCATGGCAAATCGTGACACTCAAACAATTATCCTCAGTGGTGCCAGCAATATTCGAATTCTTCCTATCTGGTTGGTAGATTTGTGACCCCACTTAAATTCCATGAAAATCTTATACAATTCATTTGAACTTTAGTATAAATTTTAGTCCTGAGAGGTGCCTATAATTCCCAAGGCACCCTCCACCCCTTTTTCCTCCACTCAGGAAGGCAAGTAGGATGGCTCAAGAGTGGAAAAGTCATTACAATGACAACTAACTTATGTTTTAACAAGGTCCTACCATATAGCACAGGGAACTATATTCAATATCCTGTGATACACCATAATGGAAAAGAATATGAAAAAGAATAGTCATATGTATAAATGTCACCTTGCTGTACAGCAGAAATTAACACATTGTAAATCAGCTATATACTTCCATAACATTTTTAAAATTACATTTTTAAAAAGCAAAATAATTCCCAAGTTTTCAATTTACTTCTAAAATGAATTAGCTGCAACCAGGCGCAGAATTCATCAGGACACATTAGCATTTTAGGTAGTTGCCATGGAGACCTGCTGGGTTAGCGTGTAAAACACAGGGGCCCAGGTCTCGAGACCCAGTTCTAAGTTCCTGCTGTTGACCTGGCATGAGTCGCTGGGCCTGCATTTCTTTTTACCCTAAAACAAGATGGCTGGACTGTTGAGCTTCATTTAGCTAGAGAAGTCTAAGAAAGACTCTGGGAGAACCAGGATGATGGCATGTCATCTGTACCTGCGGATGTTCTGCATTTGCCCCTGGCCATAGAGGACGCATCTCTGCAGAGGACCCTGGTTATCTTCCATGGTGGTAGAGCCTCAATCCGGCGTTGATTCATTTAAGCCAACAGGTTGCCTAACAGGTATTGGCTTTAAAAAGTAGCACAAAATGTGTTATGCCGACTGTACGTGAATTCTTTCCTGTCCTTGGGGACAAACCTATCAAGGACCTGGCATCCTGGAGCTTGACAAAGGGATGGACAGACCATGATTGTTGATAGTTATGCCAAAGCAGATTCATTTTTCCTTTCCCAATGGATGGGACATGGCCAAAGCTACAAGGCTAGAGCACAGGCAAATTACACCTCAGCAATTCTGCCGCCATGCCAGGTTAATTGCCTTTGCAGACCACTGTTTGATGCAGAGCAAAAAGAGGAGAAAAAATGATTTAGATTTTCAGTAATCTCTTGGGGAGAGGTGACGCCTTCAGCCACTTAAAGGGAATAAAAAAAAAAAAACTCTAGAAATTTAGGTCTCTTTTAAAATTCTTCCCAGACTTGCCCCATCTATCATCCAAGCTGAAACTGCTCTTATGATATATTGTAGATGGAGGCCATACTACATCGTCAGAGTTCTGACATTGCCACGGTTCTGTAGTAGGTTATAACGCAACGTAACAAATTACAGCGGTGGACATTGACAAATTCAGTTTTGGGGAGTTTAAATTAATTTTTGAGCTGCTTCAAGTTGGTTTAGAAAGTAATTTTTAAATAAATCAGAGGTAGATGGGGGAAGAGAGTTCTAAGACTAACATGGGCATAGGAAGTTCAGGGCCAAATCTGGCTTCAGTCCTTGGGGACACTGGGAACATGAATTAGACCCAGACGCTGCGCCTTTTATAAGAACAGAGCCAGCGGAAGGAGAAAGGGCTGACCTTACAGGCAAAGACATGAACGTCAATGAGTGGGATGTCCTCTAGGATCCAGGGTGCAGCATTAGTCTGTTTTTTTCCTGGAGACAAAATTGGGTTTCTTGGAGCACAAGAAACAGAACTGTGTGGTAGAGTATCTGAAAGAGTAGATAATACTTTCCAATACATTACAGATCACAGAGGTGGAGTGATAGAATAGAAAGCACACAGAATTAGGAATCAAGAAATCTATGTTCTATCTGCATGCCTCACACCCGATATCCTGTGAACCTGGATCTGTGCCGATCTCCGTTTCTTCTTCTGCTCAAGAGAGAAAGAAATAAAGCATCCCTTGTGCTTCACTGAGTTCTTAGAACGATGAGGGGAATGTATATGAAAGCTGTTGCCTTTTGGGACAATACAGAGAGCAAGACAATAGATTTGTGTGATCATTCTTTTTGGTGAATTTTATTTTTTACTGAAGTATAGTTGAATTACAGTGCAATGTTTGAGGTATACAGCAAGCTGATTATTAAACTACACATATATATGTATATATAACTATACGCACTGCATGCCTGCATGTGTGCACACGCGTGTTGCGTGCATTCTCAGTTGTGTCTGACTCTTGTGACTCCATGGACTGTAGCCGGCCAGGCTCCTCTGTCCATGGGGTTTTCCAGGTGAGAATACTGGAGTGGGTTGCCATTTCCCGCTCTAGGAGATCTTCCCAACCCAAGAACTGAACCCGAGTCTCTTGCCCCTCCTGCACTGGCGAGCGCATTCTTTACCACTCGCGCTACCTGGGAAGACCATATACATACGTGCGTACATATATGTGTATATATATAAGTTTTCAGGGCCTTTTCCCTTATGGATTATTACAAACACTGAATATATTTCCCTATGCTATACAGTAAGACCTTGTTGTTTTGTCTCTTTTATATATGTGAGCATGCTAAGTCACTTCAATCGTGCTTGATGCTTTGCGACCCCATGGACTGTATATATGTAGTTTGTATATATATATATGTTAATCCCAAACTTCTAATTTATCCCCCCTACCTTTCCCATTTGGTTACCATACATTTTCTTCTATGTCTGTGGATCTATTTCTGTTTGTAAGTAATCTCCTTTGTATCAGTTTTTTAGAGTCCACATATAAGTGATACCGTATGAGGGCTGTCTTTCTGTCTCTGCCTTATTTCATTTAATACGACAATCTCTAGGTCCACCCAGGTTGCTGAAAATGGCATTATTTCATTCTTTTCTCTGGCTGAGTAGTATTCCTGTGTGTGTGTGTACACCACATCTTTTTATTTACCTGTTGATGGACACTTACCTTGTTTTCATGTCTTGGTTGCTGTAAACACTGTTGCTCTGCACGTTGGGGTCCTTGTATATTTTTGAATTATGATTTTCTCCAAGTATATGCCTAAGAGTAGGATTGCAGGATCATAAAGCAGTTCTGTTTTCAGTCTCCTGAGCAAACTCCAAAGCCGCTCTTCACAGTGGCTGCACCAGTTGACGTTCCCACCAACAGTGAGCTCGACTGTTTCTCCTCTACCACACCCTCTCCAGCATTTATTATTTGTGGACTTTCTGATGATGACCATTATGACTGGTATTATTTGGGGTATATTTTAGAAGGCAAGGCATTCTGGTTTGATCAAGATCATGCTAACTTAATGTAATTTATACACCTGCATTTCCTAAACCTGTCGTGAAGAAACAATGAGTTGGAGTGGTGACTGGGGTGGCGCTGCTGCTGCTAAGTCACTTCAGTCTGACTCTGTGCGACCCCATAGACGGCAGCCCACCAGGCTCCGCTGTCCCTGGGATTCTCCAGGCAAGAACACTGGAGTGGGTTGCCATTTCCTTCTCCAATGCATGAAAGTGAAAAGTGAAAGTCAAGTCGCTCAGTCGTGTCCGACTCTTCGTGACCCCATGGACTGCAGCCTACCAGGCTCCTCCGCCCATGGGATTCTCCAGGCAAGAGTGCTGGAGTGGGGTGCCAGTGGGAAGGAATCTGCCTGCCAGTTCAGGAGACGCGAGAGACATGGTTTCAGTCCCTGGGTCAGGAAGATCCCCGGGAGGAGGACATGGCAACCCACGCCAGTAGCTTTGCCTGGAGAATCCGTGACGGAGGAGCCTGGCAGGCTACAGTCAGTGGGGTATCAGAGAGTCGGACACTTCTGAGGCGACTTAGCATGCACTCCGCAGGAGTGGTGACTGGGTGCTTTGTTGCGGAAAAGAAAATGCTGAGCAGGAACTGAGTGGGACCTTCTCATGTACACAAGTGAACAGATTCCACCTTATCCAAAAAGGGAGAGGTTGCCCACCATCTCAGAGAGACCCTGTGTCCTTTACAGAGACAGAGGCAGAAAGAATGCAAGTCAGTGGAGCCTTTTTCTTTTTTCCAGAAAGAAATACTCATTCCTCCATGTGTGGGGGAATCAATTAGCCACAGTTCTGTGTTCAGGTAGACTTTAGATTAACTCGAGACCACTCCACTATAGATAATTAACCTTCGTACCCAAATTAGCAGTGAAATAAGCCAGTTATTAGTTTTCATAATGAACAAAATTGAGTATTTTGGAAAGTTAAACCCCTAGAGCTTAAATTAAAATAAGCATCTGGGAGAAATCCCCAAAGTATCCTTCAATTCATTAATACTACAAATTCCACAGTAGATTGAACTGACAATGTGCCTTCTCTAAAGGAAATTGAGTCTCTTGAATAATCATTCAGATTGACCTCAGAGAGTGATTCTGCTTGATGCCTGGAATCTCAAAGACCAGCTGAATAACTGCGTAGGTGTCCTTGTCTTATATGAGGCACGTGGCAGGCAGAGAAGGGAGCTCCACATAGCACTGAAGCAAACAAATGCTTTTATTAAAGGTTGGAAAGAATGTCTTAGCTTCGGCCTTGAGGATCGTCTCTGGTTGACCTGAGTTTCAATGCGAGAGTCAGTGGAGATCACTGGGTGAGGTATCAGAAGGCTGGGTCACAGGCAGTCACCTGCCTGTGATTTTGGAAAGACCATTGAACTTCTTCATGTCTCCGTTTTTCTCCTCAGTAGACTGGGAGCAGTTTTGACTGCTTTGCTCATCTTATCATTCTGGGAATCAATGCACACCAAACTCTGAATGTGGAGAGGTGCTTTCCCTGTTCTTCTCTTTCAGTTTGAAAGAACCTCAGATTCCTCATCTCTGTCCCCCTAGGGAAAAGATAAAATGTCAACATAATCAAGGACTTGGATATGAATGACTATGTATTAACATATTTGCTAAATATTTTGCAAGAATTATCTCTTTTAATCCTCACACAATCCTATCAGTGCTAGTATGGTGCGTGTTCCCTAAGACCTCTCAGTCATCAAGGGAGAGGAACAAAATTTGAACCCAGGCAGGCTCATTCCTGGGGAACGTGCTCACCCGGGTGTCATGGAGCCACGTCTGTGTGAAGACGGGCCTTACTCAAGTTCAGGATGCCTGGAGGGTCCCTTAGCCTGTGAAAGTTCTGTGGAATCACCAGCTACAAGTGCTAAACCCAGTAAGTCATCATTGGATCAGAAGCCAGGCAGAAAGGCAGACCCCATTATCAAATATAATAATCAAATACATTGTCTTGTTTCCTTTGTTAGACAATCCTGTTACCTGGCTATCCTTGGCTCTCTTTTATATATGAGAACATGAAGGCCCAGGGAAATTAAATAACTTGTCCTACATTGTGCAGCTGGACGAGGTGGTACCTTTTGCAAACACAAAGGCCACGATTCCTGACCCACTGGCCTCCTAGGGAAGGACTCTGGGTCTCATCCTAGCTAACTCTGCTGAGTGTTTTCACAAGGGAAATGCACTTTAGTTTTGTGTAAGGAAAAAAAACAAAACAAAACAAAAAACCTCCTACCTTTAGTCCTTGTTTGGACTGGCAAAGCATGATATCCCTCCTTTTGGAGTGTGTCAGGTCCCATGGAACATGTGCAAATGGGGGGTTTTACCCTTAGAGTCAGTCCTGAAGTCTGTATGGTGCTCACATTTTGTCTTCCACATTATATTATCTCTCAAATTAAACCAGAATGATCCTCCATCTATAAACAGTCATCTTCATTAGCCTCAAGATTATGGGACCCATATTGGACTGGGACCCTGGAAGAGGGCATAACGACTCACTCCAGTATCTTCCTGGAGAATCCCATGGACAAAGGAGCCACGTGCGCTACAGTCCATGGGGTCTCAGTGGGTTGGACACCACTGAAGTGACTTAGCACATACGCACAGGACTGGGAAATTCTGGGGTGGCCCATCCCAGTCACGGCGTCTTGGACCAGAAGGGTTGTTCTGCCATTCTGCTCAGCTTAGAAGTCACCCTTCCTGACTTGGGCAAAAACAGATGGGGCGCTGGGGTGGTAACTGTGCTCCTTAGGGCGCTCAGAGGCTGAGGGGCTCTCTGCCTGGGTAGCAGCCTTGTTTCCTAGAGCTTATCCACACAGGAGGCAGACTGGCCTAAACAAGGAACGAAGTTAGCAAACTTTCCTGTGGGCTACACAATGCACTGGGCTTCCCTGGAGGCTCAGGGGTGAAGACTCCACCTGCCAGTGCAGGAGATGTGGGTTCGACCCCAGGGTGGGGAAGATTCCCTGGAGAAGGAAATAGCAAACCACTCCAGTATTCTTGCCTGGAAAATCCCACGGACAGAGGAGCGTGGGAGGTTACAGCCCATGGCGTCTCAAAGACTCGGACAAATAACAGCACGGTGAGTTAATATGAAGCCGTGGCAGGAAAGTGCCAACCATGGAAAATAATCAAGGTGAGGTTGCACGGGAGATGAAGATGAATTTAGAGGGATTTTTCATGCACACGAAGAACCTGGAGTTTGGAAAGGAAGACCTCGAAGAGGAGACAGGATAATTTATTGAGAGAGGAAGAAAACAATGCAACAGAAATTCAATGAATATTTGCCTGAGAATTCAAACGGAGGATGTAAGCAGATGCTTAGATGGAACACACATCCCCAAGGGAGAAAGCTGTATAGAAAGAAATCAAGACCGAATCGGAAAAAGATGATGAAGAAATTAGAAATTCTAAAGACAAACAGAACTGGGATATCGGTAGAATCTGTATGAGCATCCCGTGCCTGGGAAGATGGAGACGAATGGTCTCTCACTCGCCCCTCTGGCTGGATGGGGTAGAGGCCTCGCTGAGCGTCAGGCCGGGAGTCCAAGGAAGCCACACCGAGAGGAGGGAAAATAGCACAGGGCAAATCAGGCATCACAAAACCAGGGGTTTGCTGGAAGGGAGTGACCTTCCGAATTGTACGGGTATGGCAAGCTTTATTAGAGATATCCAATCAGAACAAATGAGCAGAATTCGTGGCCAGTTTCTCTTTTACTGAGAGACACTTAGGGCAACTCAGAGACTGAAAAACATGATCCATTGCTATGAGCTCAAATGGTTGCTGGGAGAAATGGAAGCTGAGATCGATAGAAGTCACTTCTGGTAGTTTCTCTCACACTCTAGGAGTTACATTTATGTCCAACTAGTTCCCAGCATCACAACTGGAGGCTGTTGGCATTCTTGACTGCATCTCCATCAGAGTGCTGCCATCCTCCCTGCCCAGGTCTTCCCAGGTAAGCACTATTAGTAGACAGACACCTGGGCCCTCTGGAAGAAGATGCTGAGAGGGAGTTGGGAATGCCAAAGGTTTACTAGGAATAACACTGAGGGCTGACTAAGTGGAAGGAAGGTGACTCAGTGGTCACAAATTCACCTGTCAATGCAGCAGACACGGGTTTGATCCCCGGGTCGGAAAGATCCCCTGGAGAAGGAAATGGCAACCCACTCCAGTATTCTTGCTGGCAAATCCCATGGACAGAAGAGCCTGGCGGGCTGCAGTCCCTGGGATCGCAAAAGAGTGGTCCACGACTTAGCAACTAAACAACCACAAAAGTAGAAGGAAGCAGGATTGAGCAGGGGGAGCTGTGAGGCCAGTGCAGTGGGCAGCGCCGGACTCCAGCCTGCCCATCGGGTAGTCCCTTGTGGGCTGGAAATGGCTTGGCCTCAGCCCCACTGCCTTACTCAACCACTGACCCACAGATGCTCTGAGAGTAGAGACCACAGCCCCCTTAGCTGAGGTGGACCCTGATGGCATTCACAACTGGAGGCTGTTGGCATTCTTGACTGCATCTCCATCAGAGTGCTGCCGTCCTCCTTGTCCAGGTGAGGCCAGCCAGCGTGGACCAGTTAGAGAACTTCCCTGCAGGCGCCCCGTCCAGAGGAGCAGCTGGAAGTCTACCCCTCAGGCCCTTTACCTGACTTACTGAGCCAGGAGGCTCCTCTCAAGAACAGAGATTCAAGGAGATAAGGCCTTGGAAAGTTCTTTGGAAAGAATAAAGATCCATAAAATATTCAAAGGATTAGAAAAGGAGCTATTAAAGAACAATAAGCAATATCCTATTTATTAATTTCCCTCCATTTTCCCTGAATGATATTTGAGACATTTTGCTCCAGTCCCAGAGAGGCAGGAAGGAAGACTTTTTTATGGCGTATGAAAAGTATTAATAATTTGATATGGTCTTAATTCATTTTGTGATTCAGTTCTGCCGAATCTACAGAGACTGCTTCCAGCTTAGTAATTATAAAAGGTGCTTCCAGATCAGTTCTGACTTGATCTTACACTATTTGATCATTTTATTATTCCGCTTTACTTTATTATTCAGTTTGATTTGGTTCTGTTAAGAAACCTAAGGCTACATAAACTGTATATTTTATATCTTTAAAAAAGTTCTGTTGAGATAAATTCTCCTATAAAAAGGCTCTAATGATAAATCAATGTCATTTATTTTTAAATCAGAGAATATTGCTCCAAGAGCAGAAAGCCTCAATACCAGCTACAGAAGCATGTGTCCATACCATTATAGGATGGGTGTGACTAAATTTGAGTTATTTTTTTTTCTTTTAAACCGGAGATAAATTAATCAACAACTTTTAAAACATAGATTGTTTCTGTGTGTGCTTGGCCACTCAGTCCTCTCCAGCTCTTTGTGACCCTGTGGACTGTAGCCCTCCAGGCTCCTCTGTTCATGAGATTTTTCAGGCAAGAATACTGGAATGGGTTGCAATTTTCTACTCCAGAGGATCTTCCTGACCCAGGGATCGAACTTGTGTCTCCTGCATTGGCAGACAGATTCTTTACCCAGTGGGCCATCAGGGAAGCCCAAAACATAGGTTACTTTGTGCTACTGTTAAATCAGGTCTAAGGTAAGATTTTATTCTCTAGCTGGTAATTCTGATACAGCTCATCAAGAAGCTCTTTAGTTTCTCTTCACTTCTCCCTTTAGAGTGGTATCATCTGCATATGTGAGGTCAGTTTTTATAGCAGTAGGTAATTTCATAGGCTAATGAATGAATTTCATAGGCTGTTTTGGGGAAAGCATGGGGATTTTCAGGAATTGGACCACCGCCTTCTTTGTGACCTTTAAGGTCAGGCTTGGAACTGTCATTGTGCTGGTGGGTGTCATTTTGCTTGGGATATGTTATGTGCCTGCTTAGTCTCTTCATTCATGTCTGACTCTTTGTGACCCCATGGACTGTAGCCCGCCAGGCTCCTCTGTCCATGGGATTGCCCAGGCAAGAAAACTGGAGTAGGTTGCCATTTCCTTCTCCAGGGAATCTTCCCAACCCAGGGATTGAACCTGTGTCTCCTGCACTGGCAGGTGGATTCTTTGCCGCTGAGCCTCCTGAGAAGCTGATGTGTTAGAAAGAATGTACAATGAAGCTCAAGGTCTAGAGGAAGTCAGCTCACCCACCATCTTGGACCCAGTTGGTTCTAATAAGTTTATGTCTTGTCCTTGGGCTATATCATTACTTTAAAGGTTGTGCCCTGCCCCTTTTTTGTCTCAGGAGCAGTGCCTTAAAAAAGAAGATTCCAGACAGACCCCTAGTCCGTTCCTCCATGTGAAGTCGCAGTGAGAAAGTGCTGGCTCTGAATGAGGAAGAGGGCATTCACCCAGCCATAGCAGGGCTGTGAAACACTTGTGGGCTCCAGAACTGTGAGCAACAAAATTCTGTTGTTTACAAACCACCCTAGTCTGTAGCATTTGGACCAGGACACCAGCACATGGTAGCTTTCAACAAAGACAGCTTGCTAAAGTCCTACCCATCCCATTCCACCCTTTCTGTAAATTTAAATGTTTTAGTGGAATTGACAGGCTGTGATGCTGACCTTTAGGACTCTCAGTGGAAGAGCATTTTGGTTCCCTTTGGGTGGGATGAGATCCTACCAATTAACTTGGTGCTTTTTCTTGATGTCTTGTGTTCATATGATCTGGAAACATACCATTTTAAGTGGACACACTGTCAGTGAGCAAATTGCCTGATACTGGTCTTAGTGCTTTCCACATAATCCTCGCAACAGTAACCCACCTGCATGCTTGAGATGGAGATGCAATGATCGTGATTTCTGTTCTATAAAAGAGGGAACTGGAACATACAGATAATATGTTTTAAATGCTGTCTAGGCACAGATGGGACTCACACTGAGCCACCTGGTGCTAGGCCTGTTCCCCATAACCATAATCCTCTCCTGCCTTGATGAGCAATGATGCGAGAGGGATCTTGCAGAAATGAAGGTCATACAACTGACCTAGACGGCACTGTGTTCAGTCACTCAGTCATGTCCGACTCTCTCTGACCCCACTGACTGTAGCCCGCCAGGCTCCTTTGTTCATGGGGTTATCACAGCAAGAATACTGGAGTGGGTTGTCATTTCCTCCTCCAGGGGAATCTTCCTGACCCAGGGATCAAACCCATGTCTCCTGCAGCTCCTGGATTGGCAGGCAGATTCTTTACTACTGAACGACCTGACCTGGATGGTAAATAATTTTAATACATTGACTAAATTTAGTTGGTTCTATTGGAGGTGGGTGGACATTGTTCTTTGTCTTCTAAAGCAAGGATGTCTTAAGGGCTCTGCCTCTAGCACACATACATACACACAATCACACACACACATGTCTTAGCTGCCATAGCAGCTCAGTCAGCCTTGGTTCCTCTGAAAGTCATATGTGAACTATTCATTCATTCCATCTGTCAGTCACTCACTCAGCAAAAGATTCTCAAGTTCAGCCAGTGTACAAAATATATCCCGAAGTCCTGCAAGGCACAAAGGTAGCTTAGATCTCTTCCTTGCCCTTAAGGTCTTCCCCAGTGGCTCAGCAGGTAAAGAATCTGCCTGCAATGCAGGAGACATAGGAGGTGTGGGTTCAATCCCTGGCTCAGGAAGATCCCCTGGAGAGGAAATGGCAACCCACTCCAGTGTTCCTGCCTGGAGAATCCCATGGACAGAGGCGCCTGGAAGGCTACAGACCATAGAGTTGAAAAGAGTCAGACATGATTGAGCACATGGCATATTGCCCTAAAGGAGATTATTAGCAAACTGATAAATCATTCAGTTTTATAATCTCGTATCTCTCAGTCTAATCAGTATCTATCTCATCTGGTATTTAACAAATTAAGCCTATTCATTCAAAAAGCAGAGGTCCGTTAAGCCCATTAGGTCAAGTCACCACTTGACTTACACAACTCTATCAAATAAGTTGAAGCCAAGGGCAGATCACTTAAATTCCAATCGATGAGCAAGCTGGGTGATTGCATTTGAAGGCAGAAGGAAAGGCAGAGAGGTGGATGTTTACAAAATGTTTACAAAAGCTATTTGAAAACCAGGCAAACTCACTTTCAGATTGCTCTTGGTTTGAACAAGCCTTTATTCTGGTAACAAAAGGAGCCTTGATATCATTATGGGAAGAAAGGCTCAGCGTTTTGAATTTCCTCTTACAACACATACATATTTGGCTACCTGCTCAAGCACCTGTACTCCTGGGAAAATACCGCTCACGTTTGATAGTGTACTGACAATAAGAATACTTCACTTTTTAAAAAAATATAAATAAGCATTTTCAAAGACTCTTCACAGTCATAAGTGTATTTGAGTCTCAAAACACTCCCATGCAGATATCGTGTCCTTATTTGATAAACAAGCAACTGACAGAGTGAGCAAATTTCTCAAGGTGGGATGACTGAAACCACAGCTGAAACCCGTGTTTTCAGGCTCTGACCTTTTGGTGCAATACTCTGATATCAGGCTAACTTAGAAACTAAACCATTGTTTTTCAATCTTCATAAACTAAGAACTATTGAATGGGATTCATCAGAGTAGGTATCTCTTATCAGGAATGGAAAATACATGTAGTCGTACTGCCCTATACTGGTCCGTATAGGCAAAGCTGTGGTTTTTCATTAATCGTGTACTGATGTGAAGTTGGACCATAAAGAAGGTTGAGCGCTGAAGAATTGATGCTTTCAAATTGCGGTGCTGGAGAAGACTCTTGAGAATCCCTTGGGCTGCAAAGAGATGAAACCAGTCAATTCTTAAGGAAATGAACGCTGACTATTCATTGGAAGGACTGATGCTGAACCTCCAATATTTTGGCCACCTGATGCGAAGAGCTGACCTATTAGAAAAGCCTCTGTTGCTGGGAGAGATTGAGGGCAGGAGGAGAAGGGAGCAACAGAGGATGAGATGGTTGGATAACATCACTGACTCAATAGATATGAGTTTGAGCAAACACCAGGAGATAGTGGAGGACAGAGGAACCTGGTGTGCTGCAGTCCATGGGGTCGGACACAACCGAGTGACTGAACAGCGTTGTTACTGCCCTTACCCAAGCCCAGGGCAGAGGCACCAATCAGCTTGGCACTCTCTTCCACTGGACTTGGGTATAACCTCAGAGGCCCTCTCGATATGGCGGGCCAGGCCACATTGACTGGAGCTTAATCCTGGACATGTTCAAGCAGAGGCTGGATGCCCACCATCACTCACGTTATACAGGGGATTTCTGCGTTAAGTAGAAGGTTGGGGACATCAGTAGTTCCCAAGCACGGTCAGACCACGGAATCTTCCGGTGGCATTCAGAAGGTGTTCATTTATTTATTTTTCATTGGGCTTTCTGAGGTCCAGCCAAAGCCTGCTGACCCAGAATCTCTGAGGGTGCAACCCAGGAAACTTTCATTTGTAAGCTGAGCTGCCGCTAGTGCAGCAGGTCCATAAACCACTGCTTGGGAACGGAACCAAATGACCGGAAAGGTCACTGCCAAATTTCTTGACTTACCACAGCCCAGCACTGGGGACTTGATACATCAAGAGCCATGGACCATCGGGCAGAGAGTTTCTAAATCACTTTAAAAACAATTAGCCTGAACAGGTGAAAGCACCAACCAGCCTGCCACCCGCATATTAGTGGCAAATTAGACTTCCCCACGTTAGCTGTGTTCTTGGCGAATTAGTGTTACAAGCCCTAATGTATTGTATTTTATACTTTGGAGAGCTGGAAGAGAGTACTAATTACATGCAAGTTTTCCAAGATTTCAGCTGGGAGTATTTCACATGAAAGTTAATTGTTCTTTGGGGGTTTTACCACTGGTTTATCCAATTAACGTGGAGTTTGCCTATATATCATGGTTTTGCTTACAGAAGGGAAACCATATTATTCACTTGGATAAAATGGGGCTTTTTGAAACCAGGCTGAGAGCTTCTGGAACACATACACCACTATGTTCACCTGCTGCCTTCTGAGCAGGAATGAGGTTTGTTCTGCAGGGGAACAGCAGAAGTTGCTGATGAAACACAGTGATTAAAAAAGAGGCCAAGCAGATTTGCTTCCCAAGGCTTTCCCCCTTACTTTCAACCTCTGAAAACTTGGCAATGGCCTTAGATGAAGAGCAGGAGTGGTACTAAGAATCCTTTTATTGATGGTTATACATTATCTAATATACAACTTAAGCTTTCAGCTCATCTTACCCCAGGAGAGTCTCTACATTAGGCATTATTATACCTGTTTTACAGGTCTCTGTGTACCCAATACGGAGAAGGCAATGGCACCCCACTCCAGTACTCTTGCCTGGAAAATCCCATGGGCGGAGGAGCCTGCTAGGCTGCAGTCCATGGGGTCGCTAAGAGTCGGATACGACTGAGCGACTTTACTTAATACTTCTCACTTTCATGCATTGGAGAAGGAAATGGCAACCCACTCCAGTGTTCTTGCCTGGAGAATCTCAGGGACGGGGGAGCCTGGTGGGCTACCGTCTATGGGGTCGCACAGAGTCGGACACGACTGCAGCGACTTAGCAGCATCTGTGTACCCAATATTTCCCCATGTTTGTCCTATTCTTTTTAGAGAACTCGAGACACTGGTGTGGACTTCCCTCATGGCTCAACGTATGTGGCTCGCCACCAATGCAGGAGACCCAGGTTAGATCCCTGGGTCAGGAAGACCCCCTGGAGAAGGGAATGGCAACCCACACCAGTATTCTTGCCTGGAGACTTGCATGCACAGAGGAGTCTGATGGGGTTACAGTCCATGGGGTTGCAAAGAGTCGGACATGACTCAGCAACTAAACAACAACAACAGCTAAGTCATGATCCTGATGATTGGTGTTACTTCCCTTCTGGAGCCTGGGAAATTGGAGGATTTCACTCAGAGGAGGACAAACAGCAAAGACTCTTTGCTCTTTTATTAATAGAAGTCATCACCGAGAACTTGGTGATTGCCGGCGAGTCCCTCCTGTTCATTACCAAACTGACTGAAAGCCAGCTTCCACTGAATAACTGCCTGTGGGAGGGACAGACAGACAGACAAAGAGGGGGACATAGAAAGGAAGGGTGCTTTCTTCCCCCCTTGTGAAGGTTTTCCTCCATTTGGCAAGGAGCAGGCGTTCATGGTGGCTGACACAGTCCTAGATACATTTTTGTTGGTGCCTGTCCTTACCCACAACTTTGGAAGAATTCAAACTTCTGACTCCAGAAAATTGGCTGGAAAGAGCTAGCCGCAGATTTAATTTGGGAGACTCTGTTGGTGCCACAGCCAAGACAGCTGATTGTGTAAGGAGCTAATGTTGTTGAAAAGTAGGGTTCCTTATATAGTCAAATATTTAATTCACATTCCCTACCAAGCAAAACTTAACAATGCGTTCTCTCCTTGGTTCATCATCCCTCAGAAGACTTCGGTGGTGGTGTACCTTGGCACTCAGAGATCCCTGTGGTCTTCTGTCTCCAGCTGTGAGTAGAATTGAGACGGACAGGATTAACCACAAAATAGCAAAAAGATGGGCATTGTTAGCTACCCTGGGCTGAACTGTTAATATTTCATCATAAAGGGAATGGTTTTAAGGTGCTTGTTGGGCATTCTAAAATCCTGGAAAAGGCACGGGTTTCTAGAATTTTATGAAAATCTAAGAGCTACATGGAAAGCCTAAGGAAGCCTTGTCTGTTTTGTCCACAACTTTCCACCTCGCGCATCTCAACGAGAAGCTGTCCCACCTCACCCCCACCCCTAGAGGCATTTGAAAATGTGTGTCTGTTCATGTGTGTTTGTGTGTGTGAGTCCTAGTGACTGGGAGCCATTGCTGATGTTTATCAGGTGAGGCTGCAAATGTGAAGCGCCCTATAATTCTCAGGACAGTCGAGAGAACAAAGAATTGTTTTATCTAACATGTTACCATATTGAGAACACGAGATGGCTTATAAAATTGCAAATATTATACTAGAATGAAACACGAGCCCCATCCCCGCTTGCCTGATAAATTCAAACCTATGAGTATTGAACCGATGTTCAGAAGACAGCAACACTTATTCTGAGCAATTACTCTAAGGAAATATACCTGAAGGCTGACCCTGCTACCAACATTGTGTATAATTTTTACAGCCGCAAGAAGTCACTAATAAACATATGAAGAAAAGAACAAACATATCACAGCAAGAGGGGAGGAAGGAGGCAGTGGGATGAATTGGGAGCTTGGGATTGAGAGAAATACGCTATTAATCCTATGTGTAAAACAGGTCATTAATGAGAACAGGCTGTCTAGCACAGGGAACTCTACTCAGCGCTCTGTGGTGACCTAAATGGGAAAGAAATCTGAAAAATCGGGGATATATGGATACCTGTAGCTGATTTACTTTGCTGTACAGCAGGAACTAACATGACATTATAAAGCAACTGTACCCCAATAAAAATTTAAAAAAGAAGAAACAAGTTCCAGAATGTGTGGGTAGTTTAGGTCATGCAATGAGTTAATACCAACATCAGCAAAAAGTCCAGGTCTGCCACCGATCGTGACCATGCTTCTTCCTTTCTGTATCATCACTGTAGCTTTTTTTGGGGAGGCGGGCATCATTGAGAAAGAGTATCTGAAGAATCCATTCTGGAAAGAGTTGAGAGTTCTCAGCATTCATAAACCACTCTTCATAATGATCCCACCTGTGAGACATAGCTTCTCAGAGTTCCGGTCTGCATCAGAATTCTAGCTAGCTTTTTGCTAGTCTGGTGATGGGACACGGGCCGCAGCCAGCCAAAGCACAACCTAGCATGCAGGGGGTTCAAGCAGAGTTCTGGGTGAAGATACCTGCTTGCTTTTCCAGGCTTGTCTTGGTATGTATGTGTGTGTGCTCAGTCTTGTCCAACTCTTTGCAACCCCACAAGCTGAAGCCCGCCAGGCTCCTCTGTCCATGGGATTTCCCAGGCAGGAATGTGGCAACGGGTTGCCATTTCCTTCTCCAAGGGATCTTCCTGACCCAGGGATTGAATTGGCAAGATCCCCTGGAGAAGGAAATGGCAAGCCACTGCTGTATTCCTGCCTCGGAAATCTCATGGCATCTTCACCCAGGCTTATTCTGAGGTTCGCTTTATTGAGCAATCACATCGTTGTCTGCCTGATCAAGGAATTCCAGTTAAATGTCCTCTGTCTGCCTCACTTTCTCTTGTTCTCCCTACGAGTAGTGGTTGCAAGCAGCACATACCTGAGACCTTGGCACTGAGTCACGTTAGTAAGACAAAGCCCAAGGAGCCATTTGCAAATATTATACTAGAATGAAACACAAGCCCGATCCATGCTAGCCTGATAAACTCAAACCTGTAAGTATCGAACCGATGTTCAGAAGACAGCAACCCTTATGGGTTGCCTTATGCAGCTGCCACGCCATATCCTGTTCTTCCAGTAAAAGGAGTTCGAAGGTCAGTACAGCCCCCAACTCTGCCTATGCGCTGTGGACTGCCACACAAGTATGCAAGGGGTGTTCCTGATAGAATTTGACATTTTGGAAATTTTTGTGTATGGTGAGTGTGGCCTTAGGGTACAGAAAGAGATTGTCAAAGATTAATAGTAGAAAGTATTCTTAGTATTACTGATCTGTCCCTTTACACTGCTTCCCCATCTCTGTGTATCAGGAATTTCACTGGGCTAGTTCAACAGAAATTGGAAGTTACAATGGCTTGATAACAAAGACTTTTGTTTTTCAGTTTTTTTCCCCAAGAAATAGAAGCAAGGGGGTAGAGCGTTCTGGGATGGCTGGCAGCTCATGGCATCTTCAGGGAGCTGGGTTCCTTGTATTTTCCTTTCCTACCACTCTTAGTGTGTGGTTTCCATCTTCAAGGTCACCTCATGACCCAAGGTGGGAGTTGGAATTCCAACCCTTTCATGCACATCCCAGGCCAAGGCAGGAATATAAGCAGATGGGCAAAACATTGCCCCAGCTCTCTATCCCTATTTAAGGAACACTCCTGGGAATCCTGCCCGGCAGTTTCCACATCCTTCTGTTATCAGAACTCAGCCATGTGACTGTACTAGGTGCAGAGTAGGCTGATAGAGTTCTGTTACTGAGGAAGAAGGGAAGAATCCATACTGGTTAGTTGACCTGGTATCTCTGTCATTCATTTCTTGCCTGCACCTGTGCCATGATGTTTTAGAGTTCAGACTCCTCCCTATAACTGTATCTTCCTCCTTCTACTGAAAAGCCTGACCATGCCAGCACTCTAGTGAAGAGTGGGAGGAAATGAGTTCCTTAGATACTGTTGATGCTGGCTTCATGTAGCTGCAAACAGGCCTTGCCAACACTGAACTGTCCCAGAGCCCCTCACTCCTGGAAAATAGCTAGGGAGGGGTTAAAGGAAGCCCTTCCCATTTGGGTTCTGGATACTGGCTTATAACAAGGACCCACCCTTCTCCATACACCTTAGATAAGACTCATAGATCCCCCGACCTTTGTCAACTGATAACAGGGTCAGACCCAGACCCTCCAGAATCTAGTCTTTGCTCCACAAAGGATTAACTGAACTATTGCGTCCACATGGAGCCACTGGAACAAAATGCTTAATACCCAAACTTCCTTAAGTTCCCCTCCTTCCTCCATGCCCTGGCCTTTGGCCCACCCTCAGCCCCAGCCAGCAGATGCCCCTCCTGAGAACGGACTGGCCCACACATGAAACCTTCTCTGGTGGACTTCCAATCAGGCCACCTTTATTTATCTATTTATTCCTGGCCACTCTGTGTGGCATGCTTGATCTTAGCTCCCCAACTGGTGATGGAATCCGTGCCCCCTGCATTGGCAGTGTGGCTTCTTAACCACTAGACTGCCAGGGAAGCCCCCGGTCACGCCACCTTTTCACTGAACTTGCCTACAGCTGGTCTTTCTAGCCTCGCTCACCCTTCTCTATGAAAGGAAACCCCTTCCGCCTGACTCTGAGCTGTATGCAGACTTTAGGGACAGTGTTCCCACTATTTCAATAGTCCTGCCCACCACTTTGCAGTAATCCTTTTGAATAAAGTCCTTACTAAGCCCAGATTTGCTTTTACTTGATAGCCTCTGGATGCCGGGGCATTGGGCAGGCCCCCGAGGACCTTGGTGAGCGAGAAGGCTGTGGGCAGGTTTCCCTGCTCCATCACCACTTCCCTGTGTAGTGTTCTCCCCTGACGCTTCCTAAGGTGTCAGAGAAGTGGGAAGGGACGTCCCCACAAGGACCCCAGTGGCCTCTACAGCTATGAGTAACTGTAACCATAGAGCTGGCGGTTCTGCAGAGCTGCCGTTGCCTGGTATAAGTGTTAGTTGTCAGAATGATCGGGAGACCCTGGGTAAAGCAAGGTTAAATGAATTTCTTCACTGTGGGATTCTTCATAAGCATTTTGTGGAACTCTCAAGAATAGGTAGACTAGACGCGGCTTCCCTGAACTCTGACCGTGCAATGCTTTTATTTGCCAAACACCTAGAAATAGCATGTGGAACAGTTTGGGAAATGCTGCTTTCAAGCCTTTCATATCTTCCCCTGCAATGGTCTAATGCACCTGGCATAGGATACACTTCACCTTTAAGCTGTCTGCGGGAAGAGGGATTGAGGCCGGGGAGCCAGTGGCCGGTGTTACAGATTGGCGTCAGATGTATTTGAGTGTCAGGCGTCCTCGCTTTAAGTAGGATGTGTGCTAAGTGGCCTTCATCCTGGGGGAAATGCAATAAATGGGTCAGATTTCCAACAGGAGGATGCTGTGTTTAAGACACTTTTGATTTACAGCAGCTTTTGCTGTGACCTTGGCTTTCCAGTTTGCAAGTAATGTCACCAGGGTATCTGACTAATGCACAGTTGTGAATTTTTCATGGCAAGGCATGTGTTTGTGCTATTGGCCTCCTGGGCAAGGAAAAAAAGCATGGCACGTCAAGAGCAACATAAATTGTTAGGTAAATCTTTATTCCCCCTGGACCTCCCTGCAAAGTCCCATTATTCGTGTCCCACTCAACCGTTCATTCATTTACAAACATTGATCGAGCAGCTTCCATGTCCAAGTACTGCAGGGGCTGTGAGCATGTATAAAGCAGCATGGGGGCCTAAGTGTCGGGGCGGCAGGTGTGAACATGTCGAGGAGTAAGAGAGCTTTGCGTGGGGCTCCCCCTCTGGAGTGAGTGTTCAGGCGTCTCGAGAGCCTGCACCGAACATGCTCAGCTTGTAAAATCAGCCTTTCGGTCCTGTCAGACGCTCCTCTGGGGGCAGCCTGTGCGAGCAAAGGCCAGGTGTCTTACTGGGTTCAAACCCCAGCTGTGTCATCTTAAGCAAGTCTCCTAAAGCTTCTGGACTTCCTTTTTCTGTAAAAGAAGGGAATTGAAACACAGAGTTCTTAAGTTTCTCCAATACAATACCCTTTATATATATATATATGATATATATATTATATATACCTTATATATATGCCATATATATATAATCTTTATATATATACACACATATATATACATAGATATATATATCAGTTCAGTTCAGTTCAGTTGCTCAGTCGTGTCCGACTCTTTGTGACCCCATGAATCACAGCACGCCATGCCTCCCGGTCCATCACCATCTCCCGGAGTTCACTCAGACTCATGTCCATCAAGTCCATGATGCCATCCAGCCATCTCATCCTCTGTCGCCCCCTTTTCCTCCTGCCCCCAATCCCTCCCAGCATCAGAGTCCTTTCCAATGAGTCAACTCTTCGCATGAGGTGGTCAAAGTACTAGAGCTTCAGTNCAGTCCATGGGGTTGCAGAAGAGCCAATCATGACTTAGCAACTAAACAACAACAATTGGTGACAATGCCCCTGGAGGCTAGCAGAAAGATCTTCTACAACTAAAGAAACAAAGAAGGAATCACAATGAGATGGGTAAGAGAGGTGGGGACATGGCATAGGCAAGTCCCATGCACCCAGGTAAAATTATCCTCTCACAAATGGGAGTTCTCCCCAAGGCGTGAGGGGTCTGAGCCACACGTTTGGCTCTAGAGCCTTGGAGCTCTGCAACGGGAAGATGAGCCTCTAGAACTTTTTGGCTTTGAAGGCCAGTAACGCTTATATTCACGGGCGGCTGTGACGGCGCAGAAGTGCAGCCGAGAGGAGCTGCCCCATGTCCCAGGTCAGGGGCAGAAGCCAGGAGGACCCCACGCCTGCAGGGCGGCCGCCAAGAGGGGCTGCCCCATGTCCCAGGTCAGGGGCAGAAGCCAGGAGGGCCCATGCCTACGGGCGACAGCCAAGAGGAGCTGCCCCACACCCACGGTGATGGGCAGAAACCAGGAGGACCCCACGCCTGCGGGGCGGCAGCCAAGAGGAGCTACCACACACCCACAGGGAGGGGCAGCGGCCAAGTGCGCCAGGCTGCGGCAGCACAGGAACGGCCGAGAGGAGCTATCCCATGTCCGAGGTCGGGGCGGTGGCCAGGAGGAGCTCCCTCACACCCAAGGAGCAGTGGCCGCACAGGCGCAGGAGGGCCTAGAAGAGCTACTCCACATTCAAGGTTAGGAGGGGTGGCTGTGAGGAGATACCCCTCATCCAAGGTAAGGAGCTGCGGCTGCACTTTGCTGGAGCAGCCATGAAGAGACACCCCATGCCCAAGGTAAGAGAAACCCAAGTAAGACGGTACGTGCTGCAAGGGGGCATCAGAGGGCTGCTACTGCTACTGCTGCTAAGTCGCTTCAGTTGTGTCCGACTCTGTGTGACCCCATAGACGGCAGCCCATCAGGCTCCCCTATCCCTGGGATTCTCCAGGTAAGAACACTGGAGTGGGCTGCCATTTCCTTCTCCAATGCATGAAAGTGAAAAGGGAAAGTGAAGTCACTCAGTCGTGTCTGACTCTTAGCGACCCCATGGACCGCACCCTACCAGGCTCCTAGGTCCATGGGATTTTCCAGGCAAGAGTATTGGAGTGGGGTGCCATTGCCTTCTCCAGCATCAGAGGGTAGACACACTGAAACCATAATCACAGAAAATTAGTCAATCTAATCACACTAGGACCACAGCCTTGTCTAACGCAATGAAACTAAGCCATGTCCTGGGGGATCACCCAAAATGGGCAGGTCATGGTGGAGAGGTCTGATGGAATGTGGTTCACTGGAGAAGGGAATGGCAAACCACTTTAGTGTTCTTGCCTTGAGAACCCCATGAACAGTATGAAAAAGCAAAATGATAGGATACTGAAAGAGGAACTCTCCAGGTCAGTAGTGCCCAATATGCTACTGGAGATCAGTGGAGAAATAACTCCAGAAAGAATGAAGGGATGGAGCCAAAGCTAAAGCAATACCCAGCTGTAGATGTGACTGGTGATAGAAGCAAGGTCCAATGCTGTAAAGAGCAATATTGCATAGGTACCTGGAATGTCAGGTCCATGAATCAAGGCAAACTAGAAGTGGTCAAACAGGAGATGGCAAGAGTGAACGTCGACATTCCAGGAATCAGCGAACTAAAATGGACTGGAATGGGTGAATTTAACTCAGATGACCATGGTATCTACTACTGCGGGCAGGAATCCCTCAGAAGAAATGGAGTAGCCATCATGGTCAACAAAAGAGTCTGAAATACAGTACTTGGATGCAATCTCAAAAACGACAGAATGATCTCTCTTCGTTTTCAAGGCAAAACATTCAATATCACAGTAATCCAAGTCTATGCCCCAACCAGTAATGCTGAAGAAGCTGAAGTTGAATGGATCTA
The DNA here is from genome assembly GCA_006408695.1 of Aepyceros melampus. Lineage (NCBI taxonomy): Eukaryota > Metazoa > Chordata > Mammalia > Artiodactyla > Bovidae > Aepyceros > Aepyceros melampus. The sequence continues at coordinate 42,193 of SJXQ01012218.1, forward strand.
TGAAGACCTACAAGACCTTTGAAAACTAACACCCAAAAA
>SJXQ01012218.1:45252-63995 GCA_006408695.1 Aepyceros melampus
TTATTGATATTTCTCCCAGCAATCTTGATTCCAGCTTGTGTTTCTTCCAGTCCAGCATTTCTCATGATGTACTCTGCATATAAGTTAAATAAGCAGGGTGACAATATACAGCCTTGACGTACTCCTTTTCCTATTTGGAACCAGTCTGTTGTTCCATGTCCAGTTCTAACTGTTGCTTCCTGACCTGCATACAGATTTCTCAAGAGGCAGGTCAAGTGGTCTGGTATTCCCATCTCTTTCAGAATTTTCCACAGTTTACTGTGATCCACACAGTCAAAGGCTTTGGCATAGACAATAAAGCAGAAATAGATGTTTTTTTGGAACTCTCTTGCTTTTCCATGATCCAGCGGATGTTTGCAATTTGATCTCTGGTTCTTCTGCCTTTTCTAAAACCAGCTTAAACATCTGGAAGTTCACGGTTCATGTACTGCTGAAGCCTGGCTTGGAGAATTTTGAGCATTACTTTACTAGCATGTGAGATGAGTGCAATTGTGCAGTAGTTTGAGCATTCTTTGGCATTGCCTTTCTTTGGGATTGGAATGAAAACTGACCTTTTCCAGTCCTGCGGCCATTGCTGAGTTTTCCATATTTACTGGCATATTGAGTGTAGCACTTAAACAGCATCATCTTTCAGGATTTGGAATAGCTCAACTGGAATTCCATCACCTCCACTAGCTTTGTTCGTCGTGATGCTTTCTAAGGCCCACTTGACTTCACATTCCAAGATGTCTGGCTCTAGATGAGTGATCACACCATCATGATTATTAGGTCATGAAGATCATTTTTGTACAGTTCTTCTGTGTATTCTTGCCACCTCTTCTTAATATCTTCTGCTTCTGTTACGTCCATACCATTTCTGTCCTTTATCGAGCCCATCTTTGCATGAAATGTTCCCTTGGTATCTCTGATTTTCTTGAAGAGATCTCTAGTCTTTCCCCTTCTGTTCTTTTCCTCTGTTTCTTTGCATTGATCGCTGAAGAAGTCTTTCTTATCTCTTCTTGCTATTCTTTGGAACTCTGCATTCAGATGCTTCTATCTTTCCTTTTCTCCTTTGCTTTTTGCTTCTCTTCTTTTCACAGCTATTTGTAAGGCTTGCCCAGACAGCCATTTGGTTTTTTGCATTTTTTTTCCCATGGGGATGGTCTTGATCCCTGTCTCCTGTAAAATGTCATGAACCTCATTCCAGTCTGGACTAAATACAGATCGATGCTTAATTCTACTTAAAATTTTAAGTATTTTTCTTTTCCTCTTGCCTGGACCAATACTGGCCTTGGAAACCCACAGCGTGACATTCTTCTTGCTTTTTTTTCTGATCCCTTTAGGTCAGGCAAAGGGGTAGGAACAAGGAAAAGGTGTATAATACATAGCCTGGCATCCGTGCCCTCCATATGGGATGACGTTTTCTCCTTATTGGAGTATATTTAAAAGCCATAGGAAGAAGCCTATGTAGAGGTACAGGTAAACCATGTAAGAATAAGAATAAACATCTTGGAGGATAACTAGGGCATTGTAAGAAAGAATCAAGGCCATGAGTACTATAAGGATACACCTAGAATACAAGAAACATTTTTCATTTAATACTGCAGGAAAGTATATAATTTTGAGGACAGATAATTATAGCTTTGTTGAGTGAAAGAGTAGGGGGTAATGAAATGATTTTTGCTCTTTACAACTTCATTTTATTCTTTTGGCATTTGGAGGCAATGTTATCAGCTGATGGAGTGTGTGGGTTATGGATTGTTAGAGCAAAATTTCTTAGAAAAATTGATCATGAACACATGTCAAAGATGTCAACTTGTTAATGAAGGAACTCACAAGAACATAATGGAGTGTTTCAGGTCAGAGCAGTATTGAGGAGAAGGGTTTTATATATCATAAATGAGAAAATGTTTATATAAGTAGCTAGGTTGCTAAGAGCTCTTGCTGGTTTATTTCCCATGGTTATAAATATGTTACAGCTGGAAAATTATCTTACTTTATCAGTTGGCATGCATTAAACTTGGGAGCCCAGTGATTAGAGCCAGCCTCCTAGTTTTCCAAGCCTGAGTCATTCAAAAATAATGAGTCATACATTGGAGAAGCAGACAATATGCAATTGACCTGTGACTGTTAATGAGACATTTCAAGTTAAGAAGTTTTCACTCCCTTTCAACTGTTCATTTAAGACACAGATACAAATAGTATCAAAGAGAGATTGCTCATGGCCAAGAGGCAGTCATCACTAAATTTCTCCAGATTGCATCTAAATATACTCAAAACACAATTTGCTTATTATTAAAGTTTATAACAACTTTTGTCCTACTTTGGTTCCTTCTTTGGGGCTAAGTAACCATAAATGTACCTTGACCATGAACATAAAAGTCGTCATAAAATTTTGTGCTATAGACATTTAAATAAACTTCCTGTCTATTAATCTTTCTCTGAAATTCTTGAATGTGATGAGAAATTAAAACATGCTTACCTAATATGATAAGATTACAATCATGATGATAAGTATTCTGCTTTTTACAAATTTGACATTATTCTTTTAACTGATTTTATAATATAGGTGGATGATTTCCAATTACAATCTAAAGATTTGATATGAGAATGAAAGAAAGGAGCATACAGAAAAAGAGGTTTTTCAAGCAAAGAGATGGTAAATATTTTCTTATTGAATTGAGGAAATTCTCTTCTATTCCTAATTTGTGGAGAGATTTTTTTTTTTAAGTCATGAATGATTGTTGGGGTTGGTCAGATGCATTTATTGCATCAGTTGATAGTTTCATCTATTGTGGTAAATTTCTGTTTAAGGCACCAGTCTGTGATATTTGTTATAGCAGCCCCAGCTGACTAATACTGTAAACATGGCAATCTTAGTAAATGGTTTGGTGTATATATTTACAATTAAGTAATGCAGAGGTGTGTTATTTTATATTTTTTTCTAGAGAAAAACCTGTAATTGAGTTTGAAATATGCAACCTCATTTGCATGGTGTAATTGGATTGCCCAAAGGATTGCAGTAAAATTTGTCTGCAGTAATTGTGTGAATTGGGTGGGATCATGAAATCAATCTAATGCAAAGTTCCATCAGCAATTATAGAAATGCTTTATTTTCAAAATCTCATTTTTACAGACTTAGTAATATATGTACATTTGTATAGTTAAACTGGGATTTAAGGAGCTCAAATGCATTGACATATTTTTATCAATTCCACATTTACTTGAAAATACTTTAGCTTAAGGATTCTACTATTAAATATATAAATTTATATTGCTACAAATATTTGAAGTTTTATAACAGAGAAAATTTTTTAATTAATTTTTGTTTTGTAAATAAATTGAATATGTTCTATTAAAGAAAGGTTATTTTCAACTCAGCATAGTGAATAGGAAGCATTTTTTATTTCAGCATTATGTTTAAAATGTTTTTCTCATGGCAAGCACTCTTTTTGAGTCAATATCAAAGATGGAGCAGTGTAATTACTGCCTTTTCTATAGGAATTATACTTCTAAAAATATCTTTTTCTATCTAATGTACAGCAAATCATGAGTACACATAGTTGATAAATGAAGCATTTACATGCATTACTTATGGGCCTTTCAATTATGCTATAAATTCATTATCAGCTGTCAGGAACTTGGACTATTTAAATGAATCTTTATGAAACTGTCTTCCTTTATACTTTCCTTATCTATAACTGGTTCAGAGTAATAACTATAATAGTCTTAAGTCTGATAAAGGAGCTAACATTTACTGAATGTTTTCTATGAGCTAGACCTCGTGCATAGTACTTTATATCATTTCACTTAATCTTACCCCAAAACCTATAATTTAGGTGTAATCACCAAATCTTATTACACAAGCGAAAATGAAAGCTCACAGAGTTAACATGAATTTTCAGACTTTAACATCTAAGAAGCAGAGTCCAGACTGGAACTGAAACAGCAATTTCATGATCCCTGTTCTTAAGAATTATTTGTTTGTTCCTGGGGTTAGTTCACCCTCATGTCATTGGGGAGTTTGCTTCAGTGTCCATTCCTACACTCTGTCCATGGAGATTCTGATCCAGAAGGTTTTGACTCACAAACCGCTGTGTTTGGAGCTACAGTTTAACCACTACTGACAAATGCTAGACCTCTCTGAGGAGGTAAACTCTAGCTTACAACCCACTGAAGTTGAAAATTCTGTGCAGTTACCCTGGAGTCAGCTGAATAATGCTCCTCAAGGCTGTCTGTATTCTAATTCTTGAAGCCTGTAGATTTTAGCTTATTTGGTAAATACTTTCCTCCTATGATTAAGTTAAATAGTCTTCAAACAAGGATTTTATCCTGAGTTTTCTGGCTAAGACCTAAACGTAATCACACCCTTGTCCTTATAAGATGATGGAAGGAGGAGTTTTTTTTTAAAGTTTTATTGTAGTATAGTTTTTCTCCAGGTACATGCCCAGGAGTGGGGCTGCTGGATGAGATGGTAACTCTGTTTTCAGTTTTTCAAGAAACCTCCATGCTGTTCTCCATAGTGGCTATACTGTTTTTAATACATTCCCATCAGCAACGCAAGAGGATTCCCTATTCGCCTCACACTCTCCACCATTTTGTTTGTAGATTTTTTGATGATGGTCATTCTGATGGGTGGGAGGTGATGCCTCACTGTAGTTTTGATTTTCATTCTCTGGTAATTAGAGATGTTGAGCATCTTTCCATGTGCTTTTTCATCTGTATCTATGTAGATCTTCCATTCATTTTTAATTTTTTTTTATATTGAGCTGCATGAACTATTTGTGTGTTTTAGAGATTAATCCTTTGTCAGTTACTTCATTTGTAAATATTTTCTCCCACTCTGAGGATTGTCTTTTTGCTTTGTTTATGGTTTCTTTACCGTGCAAAAGCTTTTAAGTTTAATTAGATCTCATGTGTTTATTTTTGCTTTCATTTTCCTTATACTAGGAGATGGATCAAAAATGATCTTGCTGTGATTTCTGTCAAAGAGTGTTCTGCCTATGTTTTCCCCTAAGGATTTTTATAATTTCCAGCCATACAATTAGGTCTTTAATCAATTTTGAGTTTATTTTTTGTGTATGGTGTTATGATTTCATTCTTTTACATGTAGCTGTCTGGTTTTCTAAACATAGGGACCATACTCAAATTTGAAAACATTTTTGATGTCTTAACATATAACAGGATACACTGAAGTTGTTGAAAAAATAATTAATGAGATCTTCTAGACAAAAAGGAACTTTAAGTGAAAATACAAACCTCAACTTACAATCGTTTAACAAAATTTAATTATTGTGCCCCAACATTTTTTTTTCTTGTTTCAGTACAATTTATACACAGATGCACAGTAACTATTCCCAGATCCTGTGGGAATAGTTCAGGGTATCTTTACGGATATAAACAATCATGTAAGCCCTTCTGGGGCTTCCCAGGTGACTCTAGTGTTAAAGAACCTGCCTGCCAATGCAGGAGATGTAAGAGACGCAGGTTTGAACTTCCCTGGGTGGGGAGTTCCCCTGGAGAAGGAACTGGCAGCCCACTCCAGTGTTCTTGCCTGGAAAATTCCACAGACAGAGGAATGTGGCAGGCTACAGTGCCCAGGGTGGCAAAGAGTCGAACAGGACTAAAATGATTTACTGCACATTCTAATTTTTTAAAAAGTTTCTCTGGAATTTTCCTACTGTATTTCATGTACTCATTGGAAATTACACACATTTATTCTTTATTAGTATTCTCTACCAAAAGGAATTAGGGATCGTTGGTTGATGAGCAAATTCATGTCTCAGGTCAGAAAACAAAACAAAACAAAATAAAATAAACTTCTCCCTTGGAATAGGAAGAAAAGTGTATGATTTCACAATGCTTCAAGATGGTGATAAAGAATTAAGAGATCTGCCAGTGAGAGGTTGTTTATACCCACATGGGGACAGCTTAAAAGATCAAAAAGAAAATATTAATTGTAGTTATTTGGAGCCAAGTGAACCTGAAAATGCTGAAGTGTTATTTAAAATGATGTTTGCTAGTGCAAAGTCATAACCCTAATGAAGATGGCCAATTCCTCCTCAAAAGGGAGGAACGTTGAAACTCCATGGGATTGATTTGTTTATCTGATGTTTCTCCTTTTGAGTAGTTCAGAAAGCTCTTGCAGCAAAATAGTCACTCTGATTCATGCTTGAAATGTGGACTATGGTAAGAAAGGAAATAAAAGATAGATTTCCTGAGTGAATACTGTTGTGGGGTTGCTGAGTCTTGCTCTTGTAAGGAAAAGGGAGACTGTAAAGATTAGTCCTGTTTAGGATCGTCATGTCCCAGGATGTCTGAGATGACTTGATGATTCATCTCTCTCTGTATTTACCCACATTGTGCTGGAGCTGCCCCACACTAATCACACAGCGATGAGACAATCATTGTTACTGTTCAGTCGCTAAGTCATGCCCGACTGTTTTGTGACCCTGTGGCCTGTATGTAGCCCACCAGGCTTCTTGCTCCATGGGATTTCCCAGACAATACTGGAGTGGGTTGCCATTTCCTGCTCCAGGGGACCTTCCCAGCACTAAGATGGAACTCATGTCTCCTGCATTGGCAGACAGATTCTTTACCACTGAGCCACCAGGGAAGCCCGATAAGACAATTAACTAAATACTAACAATGTAAGATATCCTGGTATTTGGACACAGCTGTTTTAAGGAAGGACTTTGGTTTCAGAATGATGAGTGACACAAAGTCACAGAAATCCTGCCTTGAGAAGAAGCTGGGCTAAACTTCCCCATTCCTGCTGTGATTCTCCACGTAGCCATGCAGTGCCATCAGCAATTGTCTGTCTGTGGGGAACCTTGCCCTCTGATGGGAAAAAGCGTTATATGGCCATCTTCATTAGCCAAGTTTGTGGGCTCTTTACTTCAATTGTCTTTACCTCTGTTAACTGCCATTTTCCAGTCAACCATACCACACTTGCCTCAACCATGTAAGAAGCTATGGTAAAAAAGCAGAGAGAAATTCTCTTCCCTGGTGGCTCAGATGGCACAGTGTTTGCCAGCAATGCGGGAGACTTAGGTTCGATCCCTGGATTGGAAAGATCCCCTGGAGAAGGAAATGGAAGGCCACTCCAATATTCTTGCCTGGGAAATCCCATGGAGAGAGGACCTTGGTAGGCTACAGTTCATGGGGTAGCAAAGAATCGGACATGACTGAGACACGACTAAGCAACTTCACTTTCTTTCACTTTCTCTCCGGAGAAGAGATTTTTTTCACAGGTGACTTTCAATTTGAGAAGAGAGAAGGAACTGGAACTTTATTAATAAATAGTTTCAACCACTTAAGAAGACACATTACTGTTTCAGAGGACAATAAATAACTAAAATCAATTTAATTTGAAATTGCTTTGGAACTATATTTTCCACTTTTTCTATCAGAGATACAATTCAATTAAAATATGTTGGTTATAAAGATGTGTGGCTCATAATTGCCCCTTTTTAAAGATGTAATATCTGGAGATCTGTATTAATATTACAACTGGTAATGTGAGGTGAATGACAGGAGCCCTTGCATATTTCATACACATCGACCAGACATTCATCATTTTAATACAGCCCATGAGATAGTGTCACTACCATTCATCAATTCTAAGACACACGTTTATTTTCACATTTTAATGTGAAATGTCTTTGCTGTCTGGATATACTTCACAATCATAATGTCTCATACTTTTGTTACCTTGATGGCAACTCTGATGTGGCTACTATTACCTGTGCATTCATGAGCGTCAAAAATGCCAGAATAAAACTTCAGATTCAGTGTCAGGAGTTTGAGGGAAAACCTCAAAACAATAATGAAACACTGCTTTAAGTCTCCGGGACCAAGTCGTGATGGATATTGGAAAGAAAAGATGATGATTCAGGCATTTTAAGCAACTTTCGTGCAACAAGACTCAAAAGTAAATTGCTGCCTCTAATATCTAAGCCAGGATAAGAATCTAGCACCAAAGACTGGCAGTTATTTTATGTACTATGTTAAGAAATACCAAATCATCAATCTTTTGCATGACCCAGAGAACTACACTGTGTGAGAGAAAATAGATGTACTTGATTGTCAATCAGAAAGCAATTCAGAACAGTCAGATTCTAAAAGTGGACAAGGTTCACAGATACTTGGACTAATTTACCTACCTTATGTTTTTCATTTTATTCATGTATAAAAATCACATATGATAGAAGTTTATGTCTAGTCAGGTCCAAGCAAGCTAGTTCAATACATATAAAATGACTCTAAATCATGTGTTAACTTGCAACTTCTCTGGCGGCATCTTTTCCAGAATATAAAGGTGCATCAAAATGCTTGTCCATATCTTGGAGACAAGAAAATTGAAACTTGCCATAGTCTCATTTTGAGCAGTCATACAGCTAGGAAGTAGCTTCACAAACTTTTTTCTCAGATTCATCAAACACCTGGCCATGACCTGTAACATATATGTCTTGTCACCTCTGTAAGGAAAGGGTTACAAGTCTCTAAAAGAGGGAGGAAGCATCTCCTAGAGAGTGAAATGTTCATGTTCTTTTCACTAGAGCCTACAACTTAAATCAAAAGTCGCATCATTCATAAAGCATTTCCTCTTTGCCATCATCAACCCTGAATATTCATTGGAAGGGCTGATGCTGAAACTGAAGCTCCAATACTTTGGTCACCTTTTGTGAAGAGACCCTGATGCTGGGAAAGATCAAAGGCAAAAGGAGAAAAGGGTGGCAGAGGATGGGATGGTTGGATGGCATCACTGACACAATGGACATGAGTTTGAGCAAACTCTGGGAGATAGTGAAGGACAGGGAAGCCTGGCGTGCTGCAGTTCCTGGGGCTGCAAAGATTCGGATATGACCTAGCGAATGAACAGCAACAAGAAGCAAATATTTCAGCAACAGGCAGAAGACAGAGCAGTATCAGAATCACAGCAGTAAAAAGCCAACAAGGCGAGCATAGAGTGCACAAGGCAGGAGATTTTGACCCAAACCAGGGCATTGATGCTGCAACCAGCACTGTAGAAACTGCAGAGATCCTGATGATGCCATCCTCATCAGGGGTAGACATGTGGGTCTGAATAAAATCATGTGTGTAAAAACTTCATCAGTGACTGCTGGACCCAAAGGTGTGCATGCCCCCCTGGAAACGTGTTTGCTGTACATACGCCTGCCTCTGGAACAGTGTCATCCCCTTGAACAGTTTGCCAGTTGGTGTAAATAGAATGCAGATTTCTATTGCCACAGGCAAGCACTGTCATTCTGGATGCACACGTGGATTTTGGACCATTTTTACCCACTTCAACCACAGTGACTCCTTAAAGTTTTACAGCATAATTAATTGGAGTTTATAGTCAAAGGTAAATTGGTTATGACTTTTGATCTAAGCTCAATTTCCAGTTATATATGTCAAAAAATCTAAGTATGATACATAGGAATGTTGATCATTGATGGTCAGATCAGACCCATGTGCATTTGAATCTCTGAAATACAAACATGTATTTAGTTTCTGTGATGAACTGGTAAACAAAAGGCCTTCTCATAAGGGAGTTTGCTTAGCCATTATTTTGAAGCAACTTAATTAAAATTTCTAAAGACTATGTATTCCATGTATGTTAGCTACTAGCATCACTGTTTTGTACTATTTAGTAAAACTCAGCAGTAGCTTTACATTTGCACAATAACAGGTAGTTTTTCCTTTAGTCATCAATTGCATTTTCCATGTGCGGTTCACCTGCCAAAATTTAAAAAAGATTAAAAGTTAGCTGGACTCACAGTACATGATTCTGAGCCACCTCCCCTTCACAATCATGAATGAACATTACTGATTAAAGCAAATAGATACAAACTCTATTTTAAATTCGGTGCCAGTCCACCTGATTGAAGTACAGGCTGAACTGAGCAGCAAGAACCACAGAAACAGAGATTAGTAATGATGAAGAGAGAAAGCTAAGATGTGACTTTATCAGCACTTTCAGAATAATGATAAAGTATTGTATAGAGAATTTTAGTCCCCATTTCTTCTTAAAGAAAAAAAAAAGAAAGAAAGAAAATCAACTAACTCTAGATTGCAAAGTGATGTATTATGACCTGCGGTTTGGGAAAGATGTGGTAAGAAGTCAGAAATGATAGCAGAATATGTAAAAATTCATCTAATTTTACTCACTGGAAGTTAGGAGCTTTAAGGCTAATTATAACATTTTACATTATTTTGTGTGATAAAGCATAGAGTTACAGGACTGATGGAGCTGCTGTTCAGGTGAGATGTAAAGAAAAATATGTTCTCATGCAACCTCCTATGTGCCTTTGATCCTCAGTTAGTTGAGTTCAGTCACTCAGTCATGGCTGACTCTTTGCGATCCCATGCACTGCAGCATGCCAGGCCTCATTGTCCATCAACAACTCCGAGTTTACTCAAACTCATGTCCATTCAGATAGTGATGCCATCCAACCATCTCATCCTCTATCATCTGCTTCTCCTCCTGCCTTCAATCGCTCCCAGCATCAGGGTCTTTTCCAATGAGTCAGCTCTTCAGATCAGGTGTCCAAAGTATTAGAGTTTCAGATTCAACATCAGTCCTTCCAATGAACACCCAGGGCTGATCTCCTCTGGGATGGACTGGTTGGATCTCCTTGCAATCCAAGGAACTCTCAAGAGTCTTCTCCAAAACCGCAGTTCAAAAGCATCAATTCTTTGGTGCTCAGTTTTCTTTATAGTCCAGCACTCACATCCATACATGACCACTGGAAAAACCATAGCCTTTACTAGATGGACCTTTGTTGGCAAAGTAATATCTCTCCTTTTTAATATGCTGTCTAAGTTGGTCATAACTTTCCTTCCAAGGAGTAAGCGTCTTTTAATTTCATGGCTGAATCGCCATCTGCAGTGATTTTGGAGCCCCCCAAAATAAAGTTAGCCACTGTTTGCCCATATATTTCCCATGAAGTGATGGGACCAGATACCATGATCTTAGTTTTCTAAATGTTGAGCTTTAAGCCACTTTTTCACTCTCCTCTTTAACTTTTGTCAAGAGGCTCTTTAGTTCTTCTTCACTTTCTGCCATAAGGGTGGTATCATTTGCATATCTGAGGTTCTTGATATTTCTCCCAGAAATCTTGATTCCAGCTTCTCCTTCCTCCAGCCCAGTGTTTTTCATGATGTACTGTGCATATATGTTAAATAAGCAGGGTGACAATATACAGCCTTGATGTACCCTTTTCTTATTGGCAACCAGTCTGTTGTTCCATGTCCAGTTCTAACTGTTGCTTTGTGACCTGCATACAGATTTCTCAAGAGGCAGGTCAGGTGGTCTGGTATTCCCATCTCTTTCAGAATTTTCCACAGTTTATTGTGATCCACAGTCAAAGGCTTTGGCATAGTCAATAAAGCAGATGATCCAGTGGCTGTTGGCAATTTGATCTCTGGTTCCTCTGCCTTTTCTAAAACCAGCCTGGACATCTGGAAGTTCACGGTTCATGTATTGCTGAAGCCTGGCTTGGAGAATTTTGAGCATTACTTTACTAGCATGTGAGATGTGTGCAATTGTGCAGTAGTTTGAGCATTCTTTGGCATTGCCTTTCTTTGGGATTGGAATGAAAACTGACCTTTTCCAGTCCTGTGGCCACTGCTGAGTTTTCAAGTTTGCTGACATATTGAGTGCAGCACTTTCACAGGATCATCTTTTAGGATTTGAAATAGCTCAACTGGAATTCCACCACCTCTACTAGCTTTGCTCGTAGTGATGTTTCTTAATGCCCACTTAACTTCACATTCCAGAATGTCTGGCTCTAGGTGAGTGATCACACCATCGTGATTATCTGAGTCATGAAGATCTTTTTTCTATAGTTCTTCTGTGTATTCTTGCCACCTCTTCTTAATATCTTCTGCTTCTGTTACGTCCATACCATTTCTGTCCTTTATCGAACCCATCTTTGCAAGAAATGTTCCCTTGGTATCTCTAATTTTCTTAAAGAGATCTCTAGTCTTCTCCATTCTGATGTTTTCCTCTATTTCTTGGCACGATCACTGAGGAAGGCTTTCTCATCTCTCCTTGCTAATCTTTGGAACTCTGCATTCAAATAAGTATATCTTTCCTTTTCTCCTTTGCTTTTTGCTTCTATTATTTTCATAACTATTTGTAAGGCCTCCCCAGACAGCCATTTTGCTTTTTTGCATTTCTTTCCATGGGGATGATCTTGATCTCTGTCTCCTGTACAATGTCATGAACCTCCGTCCATAGTTCATCAGGCACTCTGTCTATCAGATCTAGTCCTTTAAATCTATTTCTCACTTCCACTGTATAATCATAAGTTATTTGATTTAGGTCATACCTGAATGGCCTAGTGGTTTTCCCCACTTTTTTCAATTTAAGTCTGAATTTGGCAATAAGGAGTTCCTGATCTGAGCCACAGTCAGCTCCTGGTCTTTTTTTTTGCTGACTGTGTAGACCTTCTCCATCTTTGGCTGCAAAGAATATAACCAATTTGATTTTGATGTCGGCCATCTGGTGATGTCCATGTGTAGAGTCTTCTCTTGTGTTGTTGGAAGAGGGTGTTTGCTGTGACCAGTGCGTTCTCTTGGCGAAACTCTCTTAATCTTTGCCCTGCTTCATTCCACATTCCAAGGCCAAATTTACCTGTTACTCCAGGTGTTTCTTGGCTTCCTACTTTTGCATTCCAGTCCCCTATAATGAAAAGGACATCTTTTTTGGGCATTAGTTCTAAAAGGTCTTGTTGGTCTTCATAGAACCATTCAACTTCAGCTTATTCAGTGTTACTGGTTGGAGTATAGACTTGAATTGCCATGATCTTGAATGTTTTGCCTTGGAAATGAACAGAGATCATTCTATCATTTTTGAGATTGCATCCAAGTACTGCATTTTGGACTCTTTTGTTGATTATGATGGCTACTCCATTTCTCCTAGTATTCCTGCCCACATTGGTAGGTATAATGGTCAACTGAGTTAAATTCATCCATTCCAATCCATTTTAGTTCTCTTATTCCTAGAATGTCAATGTTCACTCTTTCCATCTCCTGGTTGAGACTTCCAATTTGCTTTGATTCATGGATCTAACATTCCATGTTCCTATGCAATATTGCTCTTTACAACATTGGACCTTACTTCTATCACATGCACAACTGGGTGTTGTTTTCACTTTGGCTCCATCCCTTCATTCTTTCTGGGGTTACTTCTCCACTGATCTCCAGTAGCATATTGGGCACCTACTGACCTGGGGAGTTCATCTTTCACTGTCCTTTCTTTTTGCCTTTTCATACTGTTCATGGGGTTCTCAAGGCAAGAATATTGAAGTGGTTTGCCATTCCCTTCTCCAGTGGACCACATCCTGTCAGACCTGTCCACCATGACCCACCCATCCTGGGTGGCCCCACATGCCATGGCTTAGTTTCATTGTGTTAGACATGGCTGTGGTCCACTGGATAAGAGAATGGCAGGAATTCTCAAAGAAAGCCTGTAGCTAACACTCTAGGTATAGAGGAAGGAAATGAGTAAGAAGGTCGAGAAATATTTCCCCCAAATTGATTATTTTTGAAAAAAATTTAAAAGTAAAATAATTGCTTAGATGATGAGACAGTCAGGAGCAGTCCATGTAGCATGATGAGTAGATGTGAAGGCACAGAGGCATGAAGACCGAGGTGCCTTTAGGAGCTTGACATCAGTCTGCATGTAGAGCATTAGGGATGGGCTGGTAGGAAGTGACTCAGAGATGGATTTGTGGACTTGGACAAGAGTCATATCATGAAGAACTTGTCATGGAACACAATAGAATGGGGCTTGGTTGTGTAAAAGAAAGCAAGTTCTAAAATGTTTTGGGGGAAGGATTGGTGTCACTGGATTTGGAACTATTCTAAAGGTGGTGAGTGTGCTGGATTAAATGTAACACCACCAGACACAAAAAAATGCATTAGAAATCAAAGGTCCAGGTGTGGGGTGTGCCACAGTCTTGATGGAGATGAAGAGAAATAGTGGGATGGGCTGGTAGGAAGTGACTCAGAGATGGATTTGTGGACTTGGACAAGAGTCATATCATGAAGAACTTGTCATGGAACACAATAGAATGGGGCTTGGTTGTGTAAAAGAAAGCAAGTTCTAAAATGTTTTGGGGGAAGGATTGGTGTCACTGGATTTGGAACTATTCTAAAGGTGGTGAGTGTGCTGGATTAAATGTAACACCACCAGACACAAAGAAATGCATTAGAAATCAAAGGTCCAGGTGTGGGGTGTGCCACAGTCTTGATGGAGATGAAGAGAAATGGGTGCTGTGCTAAAGTATATATGAGGTAAAAGAAAGACCAGACTTAATAATAGATGAGATACGAGGCATTAAAGAGAGAGAGACTTCTCGGATGACTCAGGTTTCTGGCCTTCATGGTTGAGTTCTGCATTTCACCAACATGAAAGTTAAAATGGGCTTTATTCAGAAGATAATCAGGACTTTAGGAAGGATAGTAAAAAGACCTCCTCCTTTTTCCTACTTTTCATGTTCTTGAATGTTAACCAGAATTCTTTCAAGTGATTTCTTATTTTACTCTCCATAAGCCTATTTGTGGTATTAAACACAAAAGTTTGATATAACTTTTAATTGCTTTGTTTCATTTTATTTTCTATTTATTCCCTGAATATATATTAAGATTTTCTTCCTTTCTGCAAAGGAAAGGTCATATTAAATACCATTTTCAGCTCAACACTTGTCACATTACTTAGACTCTCACAAAAATTCCTTTTAAAAATTCTTAACAAGGAACCAAATTATCTCAATGAAGAAGGTCAGCCCAGGAGCAACTTAGACAAATTTGGAAACTTAACCAACTCTTTCTGACACTAAGTTATTTATATTAGAACATAAAACAGTTTAATGGCTATCCTTTGAAATCGTTAGACTGTAATTTTTAGCTTCACATTTATCCGGAGAAGGCAATGGCACCCCACTCCAGTACTCTTGCCTGGAGAATCCCATGGACGGAGGAGCCTGGTGGGCTGCAGTCCATGGGGTTGCGAAGAGTCAGACACGACTGAGTGACTTTACTTTCACTTTTCACTTTCATGCATTGGAGAAGGAAATGGCAGCCCACTCCAGTGTACTTACCTGGAGAATCCCAGGGACGGCAGAGCATCAGTGAAATAGGTTGGAATATGCCATATATAAATGCTGGTCAGTCTGTGCTGTATGATAAAGTTGAAGCTGTTAGGTTGCCAGTTTCCTGTTTTATAGTTAATGACCTGAAAGTTGTAGTAGAGTGATTGTGTGTGTGTGCATGCATGCTCAGTCATGACTGACTCTCTGGAACCCTGTGGACTGTAGCCCACCAGGCTCCTCTGTCCATGGAATTTTCAGGCAAGAATACTGGAGTGGGTTGCTATTTGTTCCTCCAAGGGTTCTTCCTGATCCAGGGATCAAACCCAAGTCACTTGCTTGGCAGGTGGATTCTTTACCACTGAGGCACCAAGGAAGCCTATAGCAATTAGGCCTGTGTGCATGCTCAGTGTGTCTGATTCTTTGTGACCCCATTAACTGTAGCCCACCAGGCTCCTCTGTCCATTTTCCAAGAATTTTCCAAGAAAGAATAGGGGAGTGGCTTGCCATTTCCTTCTCCAGGGGATCTTCCCAACCCAGGGATCAAACCCAGGTCTCCTGTGTCTCTTGCATTGGCAGGCAGATTCTACTGCCAAACTGGGAACCCCATAGTGATTATAGATACAAA
Source organism: Aepyceros melampus (assembly GCA_006408695.1). Classification (NCBI taxonomy): domain Eukaryota; kingdom Metazoa; phylum Chordata; class Mammalia; order Artiodactyla; family Bovidae; genus Aepyceros; species Aepyceros melampus. The sequence goes on from SJXQ01012218.1 coordinate 60,961, forward strand.
TTAATACTGGCCATATGAACTCTACAGGAGAGACCTCAAAGATATTTGGTAAGTTTTGAGTGCTTTCCCTCTGTGTTGTTACATCAGACTGGTACCCGTAGAGTAAGAGTCAGCAAACTTTTCCTGTGAAGTGTCAGATGGTACATATTTTCAGTTTTGTAGTCCAACTACTCAACACTGCCATTGTAGCACAAGAGCATATTCACTATGTGCACAAGTGAGGGAGTCTGTGTGCCAATAAAACTTTATTTACATCAACTGGTAGTAGCCAGGATTTGGCAAAAAATATACTTTTGGGGGGTTCCCTTGTGGCTCAGCTGGTAAAGAATCCGCCTCCAATGAGGGAGACTTGGGTTCAATCCCTGGGTTGGAAAGATCGCCTGGAGAAGGGAAAGGTTACCCACTTCAGTATTCTGGCCTGGAGAATTCCATATAGTCCATGGGGTCTCAAAGAGTCAGACGACTGAGCGACTTTCACTTTCTTTTCATACTTTTTCAGGATTATGGCATGATGCCTAAACTTAAAGTGGAGAATAATGAAGTATCTTATCATATAATCTCATTAGAAAATTTAAACTAATCATGTTTGCTTCATTCTAATAGTTAGTATAAACTCCCTTATCTAATTTTTAAGAACAATAGAAAGTAAACTTACTATATTAGTTAGGATGGTTATGTTAGTTATATAATGGTTAATTATTAGTTATAATAATTATAATTAATAATTATATTTTCTTCTTTTCCCTCCTTTTTTATAATACATCTAATATGTTAGATACATTATATAATAATATAACCAATAACTAATAATTATTAGTTATAATAATAAATAGTTATTAGTTATAATTTTAAAATCCTAATGGCTTAGCACAGTAAGTATGTACTTCTCTGTCTAGATCCAATTTATACCAGTCACAGTCCCCCTCTGTCTTGTACTTTGATCATCAGAAGCACAATGCTTCCATTATTGTTTCAGCAGGAGTCCTGAGGCTAAGTAATTTCATAGGATTCTTTTTATGGGCCTGGCCTGTAAGTGGTTTATATTTCTTTGGTCTGCAAGACATTGACTTATTAACTCAGTCACATGACCTCAACTTGTGTTCATAAGGCTGAAAAGTTTTCTTTTGGCTTTGTATTCATAAGCACATGACACTTTTTTCCTGCTACCATTATTTTTATTTTACAGCATATAATGAAAAGCTAGCATTTTCACTATTCCTCTGACCTTCTAGACACAGTTTAATTACATGTTTAAGAGGGTTTTATGTGTCAGTTTTCCAGAAATGATTAATAAATGTGTCCTCATTTTGCTTTAATTAAAAATGAAACAAAACACAAGAACAAAAATCTCTAAATTGTGCTTGTTCTGCAAGATTTCATAAACACTAAGTTTTAACCAAGAGTGTCAATGTAACATGCTGGTAAAATTTAACCAAGTTAATTAATATTATATTAGGCTACTTCAGAAAAATATCATTGGAAATATACTATTTTAAAGCCAATATATGGTTTTCTTTTAGAGACAGCTGTATCAGAATCCTTCACTAAAATGTGAACACTGACTCAGCATAAACAGTACTTGCTATCAATTGCACTGCCAGCTACACAGGGAACCTTTCTTTGGCCAGTTCCCAGGAAATTAATGAATGGATTTGATTCTGCTTAGCTTGGAGAACTGTTAAAAATCTCACTCCAAGGTAATGTGAAGGAAGACATAACCTTTTTATTTCTATTCTTTAAGAATAATTAAAAGACTTAATTTAAAAATCACTGTACCATTTAAAGTTCTTTTTCACTCCAAACTATAGTAATATTGATTTATCAGATAAAGCAAACTATTTATACCCTAGGCTATAATAATCTTTTCTTTGTATTCAGACTTTGAGAAACATTGAATTTTTTTTAGTGATAAATGGTTTTTCTTACTTCTGTCTTAATTTGCATGTCTGCATGCTCAGTCGTGTCCAGCTCTTTGTGACCCCATGGACTGTGACCCGTCAGGCTCCTCTGTCCTGGGATTTTCCCAGCAAGAGTGCTGAAGTGGGTGCCACTTCCTCCTCAAGGATATCTTCCTGACCCAGGGAGCAAACCTGTGTCCCCTGTGTCACCTGCATTGCAGGTCGATTCTTTACCACTAGCCCGCAGAGATTTCTAATTTAAAGCAATGAGACTGTTCTTTCTTATCCTCATAGAAAGATTGCAGAGAACTATAAATTCTAATACTATATATATATATATATATGAAAGAAAGTGTTAGTTGTTCAGTAGTGTCCAACTCTCTGCAACCCCCCGTGGATTGCAGCCCGCCAGTCTTCTCCATCCATGGGATTTTCCAGACAAGAATACTGGAGTAGAGTGGGTTGCCATTTCCTTCTCCAGGGGATCATCCTGATCCAGGGACTGAACTTGGATATCCCGCATTGCAGGCAGACTCCTTCCATCTGAGCTACCAGGGAAAGTAAGTTATGCATATATATATATATACAAATATAACAAAACAGGAATAATTAATTTCTAAGAAATAAAAAAAATTGCTATTTTTAAATTACTTGTATTGTTAGATAAATATAGATGAGGGTTAATTTGATCAGGAATAAAAGTGTCAAATGATGTGGAAAAATTGTTACCAATTTTTGAAAAATGATTGCGAAAATGATAAGTGATTAAGAATGTAAGACAAGGAGGGGATAGTTAGGCAGTTTAGGGTGAACACGTATGCACTGCTATGTCTGAAATGCATAAGCAGCAAGGTCCTACTGTGCAGCATATGGAACTCTGTTCAGTGTTATGTGGCAGCCTGGATGGGAGACGACTTTGGGGGAGAACTGATGCCTGAGAAATCCCATGAACAGTCCATGGGTTCACAAAGAGTTGGACACAACTGAGCGACTAACACAATTTATGTATGGCTGAGTCCCTTTGCTGTGGTATTGAAACTATCACAGCATTGTTTTTCTTTTTTTATTTTTATTTTTTAGTTTGTTTTGCTTTACAATACTGTATTCGTTTTGCTATACATTGACATGAATCAGCCA
>SJXQ01012219.1:622-13029 GCA_006408695.1 Aepyceros melampus
ATGGCAGGCACCCACCCTTGACCCTGGCCCACCGCCATTGATCACTTTGAACTCAGTTATGAAGTTTTCCTTCCCTTATTTACGTGGACACACAGTTTAGCTATTTTCTCTCTATTCCCTCTGTAGCTGTGGCCCTGTAACTGAGCACTAGTCAATGGAACATGAGTGTTAAGGAAATAATTTTACATAATTTACTGACAACCCAGAAAACATTTCCACAAAGGTACTAAAAAAAAAAAAAGTCTTATTATTGAGTAAGTGTTACACCATGCCTATCACAGTTAATGACTAAATAGATATAAAATGAAAAAGAAATCTCACCCTTTTATAAACATACATTAACTGTGGTGTTGGAGAAGACTCTTGAGAGTCCCTTGGCCTGCAAGGAGATCCAACCAGTCCACTTTGAAGGAGATCAACCCTGGGATTTCTTTGGAAGGAATAATGCTAAAGCTGAAGCTCCAGTACTTTGGTCACCTCAAGCAAAGATCTGACTCATTGGAAAAGACCCTGAGGCTGGGAGGGATTGGGTGCAGGAAGAGAAGGGAACGACCGAGGATGAGATGGCTGGATGGCATCACTGACTCGACGGACCCGAGTGTGAGTGAACTCCGGGAGTTGGTGATGGACAGGGAGGACTGGCGTGCTGCGATTCGTGGGGTCGCAAAGAGTCGAAAACTGAACTGAGGCTTTGACCTTGGATCCTGAGCTCTACGATCTCAGTTTCCAGAATGCGTGGAGCTTCCGGCGCGGGAGCGGCGGCCCCCCGGGGAGGGGCCGCCGCTCCCTCTCCCGCCTCCCCCGCTGCGCGCGCGGCTGCGGGCCGTGATCACGTGAACGCGGCGAGGCGGAGGAGGGGCCCTGATTTCCGGGCGGCCGAAGGAGACGCGGCCGCGTGAGGACGAGGCGATTTGAAAACACGCTTCGGGAGCGAGAGACTGAGGCTCGTGGCCCACGCCGTTACCCACTGGGCTCTTCCTCGCACGTTCTTCCCCTCTGCCTCCGCGCCGCGGTCTCGGCCGGGTCTGTAAGTGGGATAGTCTGTGTGTAAATTGAAAGAATATGATGGAGAAAGAAGTGCAGTTCAGCAGGGTTATACCTGAGTTGTTATAATAGCGGCCTAGCTGGTCTTTGTTCCTTAGCCCTCTGTTACACTGTATTTCCTTTTATGTTGCTTTTTTCCCTCCTTTTTTTGTTTCCGGTTTATATCTAGTCTGAACTTTTCCTGGTGTCAGAATGCTAGTACTTTCATTTTTGCCTATTCCAAGCTTATCCCCTGTTCTTCATCTCTCCTGTTTTCCTTGCTCATGAAAGGCCGAGTGCCTGTCCTTGCTGCATATCTGAATCGTCCCCGTTTTCAGGCACCCAGCTTAGGTTCATGAAACTTTTCCTGGCTATTCCAGGCTGCGTTCAATAATAACCTTGGTTTAGACTTTGTTTTGCTAGAGTTTCTTGGGGGTTTCTGGGGGCCAGGAGCTTCCCAATAGGTGTAAGGTATACCTGTAGCAACTCTGTGCTACCTGCCTCTTGTCCTATGAAAACAAAACATTTTCAGAAAGCTTTTTTCCTTTTTTATTGAAGTATAAATATATTAATTGAAGTATACACAGGTTTCCTACTTAGCACATTGCTCGACCCAAGATTCCGATTTAGTTGAACATTGCTTGACAAAAGGATCCATAGCCAAAAATATATTGAGTAAACTGAGTTTTTTTTTTTCTTCCCTTTATAAAGGTATTTTCCACTTAATATTTTGATGCATTGGCATGGTTATTGTTGATCTTGACAATGTTAGAGTAATGTAAAGGTTAGAAAATAGCTTCTCTATTCTTGTATAATTTATCTTTGGTCTGTGTTCACTGTTTTTAAATTAATTCTTTCAGCATAGTACTCAAGAATGACCAAAAAAAGAAAACGCCAAGATGATTTTCAGAAAGTAAAACTAAAAGTTGGTAAGAAGATGCCCAGGTCAGAAAATTCTACTCTTACAAACTTTAAAACGAAGACTATGCATCTGTCTGAGCAGCTCAGAGAGGATGTAACACCTCCAACAAACAACAGGAAACTTAACATAAAGGTAAATGAGAAACATTTTTTTGATAAGATAGGATTTCCCTTGAAGTCATCTAGAATGGTGTACTTTTATGGAAAGTTGTTTCAACTCTTGAAAGTGAAAGTGAATGCCCAACTCTTTGGGACCCTGTATATTGCTTAAGAATTTTGTAGAACTTATTTCTCATCAGCAGCCGTCCAAGGACTGGTAAATAGAGACAGATCCCAATCCTGGATACTTTCTGTAAATCCTAATCGGAGACTCAGTTCTCAGCAGTGGAGGCTGAAAGTCTTAGTGAGACTCAGTAAATTCCTTCAGGCCTTGACAGATGGATCCAGTAGGTTGAGAGAAAGTGAAGGACTTCAGGAACAAAAAGAAAATCCCCATGCCACTAGCAACTCCATTTTTATCAACTGGAAGGAACATGCCAACGACCAGCAACACATCCAGGTTTATGAAAATGGGGGTTCACAGCCAAATGTCAGTTCACAGTTCAGGCTACGGTAAGGATTTCAGTTAACGTCCACACTCAGTTTTCCTGTATTGAATTATAACTGCTGACCATTGATGGCTAATGGCGGGAGACACTCAGGTGTCTTCCATAGTTTCAATAGTTACTCATAATTTAATTTTATTTACTGATGGGAGGAGTCATTTCAAAGTGTACTAATTTACTCATTTCTAGCAAAGCCTAATGGAAGGTAAAAATTGATAGTCTTTTGGCTTTGTCTTAGAATTCTGTTTTTCTTCCTAGTGTTGATCAATGTAATTATCAATTCATAGTGCTTCATTTTACTGGTACTTAATATAATTAGGATTTAACTTAAGCAAGGAGTAATATTGCTTAGTCTAGTCAAGGCTATGGTTTTTCTTGTGGTCATGTATGGATGCGAGAGTTGGACTGTAAAGAAGGCTGAGCGCCGAAGAATAGATGCTTTTGAACTGTGGTGTTGGAGAAGACTCTTGAGAGTCCCTTGGACTGCAAGGAGATCCAACCAGTACATTCTGCAAAGAGTCGGACACGACTGAGCGACTGAACTGAACTGAGGCTTTGACCTTGGATCCTGAGCTCTACGATTTTGGATGCCGGGGTGCCGGGAGCGGGGCGGGGCCTGCTGCTCCCGCTCCCGCCTCCCTAGATGCGCACGGCTGCGGGCCGTGATCACGTGAATGCGGCGAGGTAGAGGAGGGGCCCTGATTTTCCGGGCGGGAGCGAGAGACAGTTCGTGGCCCACGCCGTTACCCACTGGGTTCTTCCTCGCATGTTCTTCCCCTCTGCCTCCGCGCCACGGTCTCGGCCAGGTCTGCAGGTGAGCGGTCGCCGCCAGTCTGGCCGGGCCCTCCCGGGGCGCGGGACGGCGCGCGGGGCCGTTGCCCCTCGGTCGGCGGCCCAGGCGGGTAGGGCGGGCTGGGGTCAGTCTGCGTCCCCCGGGGGCCGGGTCGTGGCGCTCTGGCAGGGCAGAGCCTGGGTGCGGAGAGGGGCCGCGCTGGGGCGGGGCGCCCCGCGGGCATTTGAAGCCTTTCAAGTGACTGGGCGGGTTCGCGCGGTTTCCTGTCTAGGAGACTTTGAGGCCGACGTGCGTTAATTGGGCCCCGCTTCCTGGACTGTGGTCCGGACCGCCGTCCCCGGTGGGAGAAGGAACGATAGTTTCTTGAAAACCACGGGGTCTTCGCTTCTGGGATACGGGACCAAAGTCGGGTTGAGGATGCGCAGTCGTGTCTTGATCAGCCCTCGCAGTCCGAGAGGGTTCCTCGCAGAACCCAACCGAGCAGGTTCTGACCATCGGACGTCTCGAGTGGTCCTGGTCTGGGATATCTGTCCTTTGGAAAGTCAGGTGTCTCCGCTTGGCCCCTAGATAGAGTTTGGAGGAACTCGTGAAGATGCGCAGTCGTGTCTTGATCAGCCCTCGCAGTCCGAGAGGGTTCCTCGTAGAACCCAACCGAGCAGGTTCTGACCATCGGACGTCTCGAGTGGTCCTAGTCTGGGATATCTGTCCTTTGGAAAGTCAGGTGTCTCCGCTTGGCCCCTAGATAGAGTTTGGAGGAACTCTTGATCGTAAAAGGTGAAAGAGGAAATTACCAAAGGCCGAGTACAGTGTGACTTCTTGACCTTTTTTTTTTTCTCTTTTTTTGGCGAGTGGAAAGAAGTTGGAAATTAGGGGAGGGTAGTGAGGTGGCAGACAAACTAGCTGAAATTTGGTTCGGTTGAAGTCCTGGTAGACTAGACTCTCCCTTTTGTTGAAATTAGAAAACCTGTAGTTGGAGCGTATGAAATCCATCTTGAAAACTTTTGAGGCTCACCTGCTTCAAGTGATGTGAGAGCTCAGTCCTTGAGGTTGGTGTTCCTACCATCTATTCGATACCAGCTACCGTTAAAGCGGCTTGTGTTAGTTTCTCAGTCGTATCCGGCTCTTTGTGAACCCATGGACTCTAGCGTACGTTATCCAAGGGAGTTTCCAGGCAAGAATACTGGAGTGGGTTGCCATTTTCTTCTCCAGGAGATCTTCCAGACCCTGGGATTGAACCCGTGGTTCCTGCATTGCAGGCAGACTCTTTTATCATGTCAGCCACCAGGGAAGCTCAAGCCTATTGATTGTATAATATTGCCCCTAACACCCTCACCTTCCCCACCCCTCAGCTTCTCATAAAGTGTTAGCAGACCCAAAAACAAATGGAGGCCCAGTCAGTCTTCTCCATTCAAGGACAACTTAGATGATTTGATATAGGGGTCGCACACTGGCAACACTGCTTTTCAAGAATTTATTTTAAAGGAATCATAATTCACCTCTTCCTTCTGATTTGTGATCTAAACTATTTTTCTTCCCACTCCTGATGTAACATGTAATTGTTTACAGGTAGGAGTCGGGGCAGTCAAGGGGGTGTGCAGCTCTACACTAGCATCTTGCTCTGGGGAAGGGGACCGGCTGGGACCACGGGGCTCCCCCAGGAAATCTAGGTGGGTGGGGAATCCTACCCTAAGGCCCTAAGGTCCAGGGGAAGGCAGTTGGGTCTCCCATGAGGTTTCAGGGCTGAGCCACCAGACCCACTGTAATGAGGATGCAGGAAGGACAGCAGGGACAGAAGGGGAAGGTGGCCCCAGAGTGGCAGGAGGCTCATAGTGAGGAGCCACAGAAGAACCCCAGCAAGCAGGGCCCCACCAGCCCTTCCCAACAGCTCTGTCAGAGCCAGTCTGTACCTCCAGGGAGCCCAGCAGGCCCAGACAGGACTCAGAGACACCACAGGGAGGAGGCTGTGCAGGAGCCCGGTCAGGCTGGGGCCCCTCTCCCAGGGGAAGAGTGGGGAGGAGGTGGATGGAGAAGGGGCTGAATTCCAGTCCCCTAGGAATCTGGCATCTGAAAATCTTGAGTCAGAGCAGGAGACACACCCATGCAGGATGAGCCTGAGCCATAAAGGGGAGAAGGAAGGAGTGGGTCACACAGCAAGAACACACCCCTGTACGCTTCACTCAGAACTCCTCCAGAGAAGCAGAGGATGGGGAAGAAACAGATGAGAGGTTGTTGCTGAATTACGACGCCAGGATTCTTGGCCTCCGGAGGAGAAGAATTCAATCTGGGGCCAGAGATGAGGCTTGATCGCTCAGAGCTGGAGCTTGCAGGAGAGCAGTCTGAAGAACCTTAAAAGCCTTTTGAGTTTCTGGTGACCAAATCAGTTTGTCAGTTTGGGCCTGCTGAGTTTTAGCTATAAGTTTATATAAAGGCCGGGCAAGTTCCCCATAACCCGGAATCCAAATGCGACAGTAACCTGTGATTCCCAAAAATAAATTATAATATTTGTATATAGGATCGCACATTTAATTTGGTCACAAAGTCATCCAATTGCTTATTTATAGAAAATTATACAATTTTTATATAACATTGCATATTTAATTTGGCTACAAATTCTTTAAACTGCATGTTTATAAAAAATTGCCAAATTTGTATATAACACTGACTATTCGATTTGGTTCAAAATCATAAAATTGCACATTTACATAAAATTATACAATTTGTATATGACATTGCATATTTAATGTGGTCACAAATTCATTACTGAGGAGAAACTTGAACAGGCATCCAGTCTTGAAGTAAAACTTAAAATTGTCATATTTTCTTTGGCATAAGGCAGTAATGCTTCCCGGATGGCTCAGCAGGCAAAGAACTCACCTGCAGTGCAAGAGACACAGGACACACAGGTTAGATCCCTGGATCGGGAAGATACCCTGGAGTAGAAAATGGCAACTCACTCCAGTATTCTTGCCTGGAGAATCCCATGGACAGAGGAGTCTCTTAGGCTTAGATCACGGGGTCGCAAAGAGTCAGACATGACTGAGCAACTAAGCACCCAACGGAAAGCAACAAAGGAGTCAAGTTTCACGTTTCTTGAAGGTTCTCATTAGTAAAGCACACGATAAATGTGTACAAATGAATATACATGACAAATACTGACAAGGCTGAAACTTTAGATGGGCACTCAAGGAAGTCTTCTGAGAAAACTCACTCCAGTATTCTTGCCTGGAGAATCCCATGGACAGAGGAGTCTCTTAGGCTTAGATCACGGGGTCGCAAAGAGTCAGACATGACTGAGCAACTAAGCACCCAACGGAAAGCAACAAAGGAGTCAAGTTTCACGTTTCTTGAAGGTTCTCATTAGTAAAGCACACGATAAATGTGTACAAATGAATATACATGACAAATACTGACAAGGCTGAAACTTTAGATGGGCACTCAAGGAAGTCTTCTGAGAAAGAGACAAGTGACCTGACACTGGATTATTTATTTTTTTAAACTGTTTTACAAATACACAAGTTTTCTGGAATATATACGTGACAGTTTCTGTGATATGAGACAGAGGGTGGGACAGCGAGGGGCAGCAGACCTCAGAGGAGACTGGCCATGTGACCACATCCACGGGGGACACCAAGGCCGCTGTCGTGGCCCCTGAGCCCCTGCGGAACCTCCAGGCCTGCACCTCCTCGCGGGGATGTGGTGCTCCGTGGCTTGCTGGGTGGGGAGAATCTGAACCTGTGTGATGCAGAGTTAAAGCTGTCGCTGCTGCTGCTCTAAACAGAACCCTAACCCCAACCCCTAACCCTAACCCTATACCCTATACCCTAACCCTAATAAAGCAGCTTCCTGACCACAGGCTGGCGTGTTCTCCCAGGTTCACTGTTTTGGACCAGAGTCCCCGGGCAGGGGTATAAACAGCACCGAGTGTGTCAGCCCAGCCCAGAAGCCTGCCTTATCTTGCCCCCCGTGACCCTATTGTGAGCGGCTTCCTCTTGTGGATCTCAGCTCCACCGCAGGGCGCGGGCGGCTCAGGAGGCAGGCGGCTGCCGCGGCCGCCTGGGGAGCAGGTGCCCCCGTTTGGGCAGCTGGTGCCCTGGGTGTGCGGGCCGGTGCTGGGGTGCCGCCTCTCGGGCCCTGCTCCCTGCTGGGGCGGGGGCACGGTGCCTGGCCAGGGCCCTGTCTCGGCATCTGTGCTTCCTCCGTGTAGTCTTGGTGGAAGGGATGCTTCCAGCCCTGACCTCTGTGCCGCGGTGAAGGGCTGGCCGCTGGACACTTGTCCCTCAGGGGTTCTGGCCTTGGTGTCTGTCTCCTCTGGGTCCAGCAGGTGAAGGTGGACTCCAGTAGACGTGCATGGAGCCACCGACGGTCTAGGGGGCTGTGGGAGCCTAAGATGGGGGCTGTGAGCTCGTCTCGAGGGCTCACCTCTGCAGAGACACAAGGTTCAGTGGCAGAGACGGGGCGGAAGTGGGACTGCTCTCTGAACGGCACCGGCAGGCTGGGGGTCGCCTGCCCCTCTGGGGGACTGTGGGTGTGCCCAGCACGCTCCCAACAGGACAGTTTGAGTCTCCTTCGGCCGCCTGCCTGCCTTGCTCGGTGGACGGGAAGTCCTGAGCTGCTTCCACCCTGGAGACTTTCCCACGTTTGTCTTATCACCTGGTGAGGTTGTCAGTGCCCAGAGCACTGGTGGGGGGCTCAGAGTTCACCATCTCGACCTCAGACACAGCTCAGCAACACAGCTCAGTGACAGAAGGAGATGCCCCCTGCCCCCACCCCTGGCTCCTCCTGGCCTTTGGCCCTGGGTCTCCCACTCTTTGCTCCAGCCCCTGCGTCCAGGGCAGGAAGGTGGCCAAGGCCACTGCCGCCTTGCAGAGGGGACACCTCACATCCCCAGCCCACGCCTGCCTAAGAGGTCCACCCTTAAAAATAGGAAATCCTGACTTTTGTCACAACAAGGGTGGATTTGGAGGACGTTATGCTGAAGATGCAAGCAGATAGCCAGGGACAAAGGCTGTGAGACCCACTTTGTGAGGCTTACTAGTCAGGCCTGCAGGGGCCAGGGGGCTGCAGAGGAGGGTGCATGTGCGGAGGACAAGGACTTGGGGGCCAGGGGGAGTATGCTGGGGTCAGACTGCTTGTGTCCCCCAAAGTTCATATGTTGAAATCATGGTGGTGGTGTTTAGGAGGTGGGGCCTCTGAGGTCATGAGAGTGGAGCCCCAAGAATGGGATCAGCGCCCTGGAGAAGGGCCCCGGAGCATCCCTGACCCCGCCTCCCATGTGAGGCTGCAGCGAGGAGTCCTGGGGGCTCCTCTCCAGACCCTGCCATCCGGCCCCTCGGTCCTGAACGTCTGGCCTCCGGGACCGCGGGAGCCAAGTCTCTGTGGTCTCCAAGCCCCGGGCCCCACGTGCTGTGGCCTCTGAGCTGCCCGGGGCACATGGGAGATGTACCGACCACTTTGTGCCTGAACGGGTGGAGCCTCTCTGACCTGGCGGCTGGTTGGGCCCCAGGAGACGGGTGGGCCTGATGCCTCGGAAGACCCACCGAAGGTGCCTGCAGGGAGGCAGGTGGGCTGGACCCCAGCCTGCTGACACCTTTAGAATAAACGCAGAACCTGAGGAGGCTGGTGCTCTGGGTCCCTGCGAGCAGGAGTGGGCGGCGCCGGGGTCCCCCAGGTCCTGTCCTGCACGGGGCACCTGCAGCCCTGCAGAGCAGGGCTGAGTTGGAGTGCAGCCCTTCCTGGGAGGTCATCCCCACCTGCCCATTCCCAGACCAAGAGCATCGCTCGGACCAGAGGCTCTTGTGAAACTGCCCTTAGAAGGCCCTGTAAATTGCAGAGGGGAAGATTACCAGTGGGGAAGCATCCTGAGTTTTGCGTTCCCTGTTAGAACCCACACCCGCTGGGGCCCTTGCTGCCGTCAGGAATGTAGGGCCTGCCTCGGCCCCGAAAGGCAAACCTGGAGATGCAGGCCCCCGGCCCGCGGAGGTGACAGCTGACCTGGGCCTGTGAGATAAGCCACGGTCTGCAGGCTCCCCGAACTGCGCCGGGACCCCGCGGGCCTGAGGACCGGGGCCAGCCCCTTCGGTCCCTGCAGAGGGGCTCCTCCTGGGGACGTTCTGCTGAGTGCAGCACTTCCTGTTAGTGTTTGCCGTTAGATCAGCCTCAGTCCCGTCTCCAGGGCTCGGCCCTGATCTGAAACGTCCGCCTCCACGCCCCCTGCACCTGCCCCCCGCCCTCTCCGGGGGGGCGGGGTGCTCTTCTCCAGCATCTCCCTGGGACAGGGTGCGGGCAGGGAAGGGGCACACGCGCGTGCTCCTGTGGGTGACCTGCTGGGCGGTCTCTTGGGGACCAGTGTGACCCCACTCGAGGCCGATTTGACGCTGGCTGCCTCCCCTGGAGCCTCTGCACCGCAGCTCAGCCGGGGGACTCCCTACCCCTTTTGTGTGGAAGCCCGTTTGGCCTCTCTCATAAGCACGCCCCCCACAGAGGCACAGATGGAATTAACTGGCTTCTGCGCCCTGTGAGTTTAGGTGACGACGTGACACACGTGTGTCCGTGGGCACCGCAGCGAGCGAGTCACCGTTTCCCTTCAGTGGAGAGAACTGTACCACCCGCCTCGTAACGAGGTGGAACCTCATGAGGCAGGGTTGCTGCCCGCGCTGCAGCCCGGCACTTCGGTGCCGTCTCCCAGGGTCCCTGCACGGGACTGCCGTCCACACTCCACTCTGTTACGGCTGAGTCCTGTTTCGCTGTGTGTGCACCACACCCTATCTGTCCATTCATCCATCGCCGACAGATTCCTCCCGTACCCTGGCTATCGTAAACAGTGCAGCAGGTAACAGAGGGTACTTTTATTTTTCTGAATTAATGTTGCTTTTTTTTTTGAAAACGCCCAGAAGTGGCATTCCTGGATCATATGGCAGTCCTGTTTTCTGAGGCGTCGCCTTGCTGTTTCCGCAGTGGCCGCCTGGATTAACACTCCCACCAACAGTCCACGGGGGCTCCCTTTTCTGCCCCCGCACAGCACTGTCTGATGAGGTTGTCTGGCAGCTGTGAGGTGGTGCCTCCCCTGGTCTGGTCTGGTCCCTGACATCCGCAGCGTTGAGCACCACCCAGCGGTCCTCACACTCGGTCCTGGCCGCCCCACAGCTGCTCCCTGTCCCAGCAGGCCCGGTGAATCCTGCCTTTCGTCTTCTGAATGTTCTGTCTGCATCTTTGGGCCTGAGTTACAGGAAAGGCAGTTGCCAGGGGCTTATCCCGGGGGCTCCTCAGGGGCAGGGGCAGGGACTCCTACCCACCCACCCAGGCCTGCTCAGCAGGACCCAGGGGGAGATGCCCAGGAGAGGTGGGTGTGTTCTGAGATCCCCGGGATGCCCTCCTCAGACGGACGCCGGCTTCGTGCCCTGGCTCACAGGTGTGGTCACAGGTGAAGCTGCCTGTCCAAGGCCGCGGGATCTTTCAGAGCGTCTGTTTTCCCCTGCTGCCCTGGCCCCACACGGAGCCTCTGGTGTAGGACGCAGCTGCACCCTGGCCTGGGGAGTGTCTCCGCCTCCCCCAGAACCCCCTCCTCGGACCCGACCTGCACCCTTCAGCTCTCGTATTTCTCGCCTCCCTTTCAGGCTCACTTTCCAGAACGGTTGCTAAGAGGATGTGTTTGGTAGCCAGGGATCATCTCACATTCTGCCTTGCCACCTGGGCGCCACGCTGCCTCTGCTCTCTGGGAGGCCCAACCGTGACGCAGATGAGCTGTGCCCTTGGGACACTTGGGCAAAGCTCCTCGCTGCAGGGTGGGGTCTGGGCTGTTACCTGACTGTCTTTATTGAACTGTAAGAGACTTGGGGGATGACATTCCAACTGGCACATGACGGCACTTCCCTGAAGCAAAGCCTGCTTTTCAGATTTGAGTTTATGCACCTCTGAGCTTGCAGCCTGCCTCCGGCACCTCTGTGTGTCCTGGGCAGGCTACTGGATCTTTCTGTGCCGTATTCTGTTAAACAGGGTAGAGACAGCGCCTGCCTCCTAGATCCTTCTGAAGATTAAATCAGTTCAACCAGGAAGGAGCTACTTAGGAGGGTCCCTGGAACACAGCAGTGCTCCATCGCGTCTGATGGGATTGTTACGAGGGCTACACTTGAATCAACAGTAAATGACTTTCGTAGCCAAGGGTGCTATAACACAAAGAGAGAGAAAAAGTTTGATACAGACTCAGTGAGAGGGGAGGAGGGAGGGAGAGATGGTCAGGGGGTCGTGGAGGCCGTACGTCTGAGGCGTCCAGCGCAGCCACAGGGTGGGAACCGGGAAGGGCTGAGTCTGGCCCTTCTGGAGGCAGAATTCCCTCTGCCTCGAGGACATCAGTCCTTCCCTCTTTAACTGATTGAACGAGGCCCACCTGCAACAGAGAGGCCCACTGGCTGGTCTGCACACTCACCCCAGAGAACACCCTCAAAGTGACATCCGGACCGTTTGCGCAAACACCCGGGCACGGGGCCAGCAGGCTCAGCTGTGAAGCTGTGGTGCTGGCTGCTGGGTCCCTGACATGCCCAGAGCAAGGTGCCCCAGGTCACAGAGAGGAAGGAAGCTGAGGGTGAGCGAGCGGGGTGCTTGGATGAAGGGAACAGTGGTCAGCCCGAGAAGCACAGAGGGGGCTGAGAGTGCAGCCGGACATCGGGGGTCAACAAGCCCTTGGGGGCTTGCCACCTTCCTCTCCAAGCCACCCCCCAGCTGGGGTGTGGGCACACCCTGTGTTGACATGAGCCGCCCGCCCACTTGAATCTCCCAAACACTTAGGGAACCAGGCACCTGCTCCTCAGACACTCCATCTGTAAGGCCATCCCCTCGGTGGAAGGCGCATCCCCTCGCTGGGAAGACGCCCGTCAGGGTCCGGGCGCACACAGGGTTCGCGCCGCCCTGGGACATGGCGCTGGGCCCGGGCACACGCATGACTGGCTTCTGCAGGGCGCCGGGGTGTAGAATGAACTGGGTGGCTTCGTGCCGAGCATGGCGAGATCGCGGGCCGGAGCCTGGGCGCGCGCTTCCCTCCTACCCTCGCGTCCTTGGACAGGCGGCGGCCA
>SJXQ01012219.1:84047-95839 GCA_006408695.1 Aepyceros melampus
GTGATTTGCCCAGTGGGCTTACGGGATGAACAGGGCCCCAGGGGGCAGGGGAACTGGGGCACCCATCCTCCCCTACCATGCTGCCCACCCCACCCCCACTCACACCTCCAGCACCTCTGGGTCTGGATTCACCCCGACTCTCCTGCCGGCAGCCCCCGGGAGGATGCCCGTCCACCTGGGGGGGAATGTGTGCCCCCCGCTCCCAGGAAAGGAGCCTGTGGCCGTGTGGCAAGGGGGATGACAGCAGACGGTCCTGGTGCCCCGCAGGTGAGCACGACCTCGGCCGCGTGGAGGGCCCAGAGCAGGAGCGGCGGGTGGCGCGGGTCATCGTCCCTGAGCAGTACGTGCCGGGCAAGACGGACCACGACGTGGCCCTGCTGCAGCTGGCGCAGCCTGTGGCTCTGAGCAACCACGTGGCACCCCTCTGCCTGCCCGACACAGACTTCGCAGACCAGACGCTGGCCTTCGTGCGCTTCTCGGCCGTCAGCGGCTGGGGCCAGCTCCTGGAGCGCGGGGTCACCGCCCGCAAGCTCATGGTGGTGCTGGTGCCCCGGCTGCTGACCCAGGACTGCCTGCAGCAGTCACGCCAGAGGCCCGGCGGGCCCGTGGTCACGGACAACATGTTCTGTGCCGGCTACACTGATGGCAGCAAGGACGCCTGCAAGGGGGACAGCGGGGGCCCGCACGCCACGCGCTTCCGGGGCACCTGGTTCCTGACTGGCATCGTCAGCTGGGGTGAGGGCTGCGCGGCAGCTGGCCACTTCGGGGTCTACACGCGGGTCTCCCGCTACACGGCCTGGCTACAGCGGCTGATGGGCCACCCGCCGTCCGCGCGGGGCTTCCTCCGGGTCCCGCTGCTGCCCTAGCCCCTGCCCTGCAAATAAAGCCGCCGAGCATGCCTGACACCCAGGCACCAAAGGCAGAGATTCTCCTGTGGTTCCTGGGCAGGGAAGCGAGGGGGAGGGAAACAGAAATGGAGACTGGGAGATGGAGAGACACAGAGAGGCGGGAAGAGAAGGAGGCGGGAGAGAGAAAGACCCAGAGTCAGAAACAGACGAGGAGGGTGGCAAAGGGGACCTGGAGGCACTGGAGGCCCTGGAGGTGCTGGAGGCCCTGGAGGCCCAGGAGCCGCTGGAGGCCCTGGAGGCCCTGGAGGCGCTAGAGACGCTGGATGGAGGCATCCAGACTGGACTGGAAGCAGCGCGCGCGGGCAGCACGGGGCCGGCGCTGTCCTCACCGTGACCTGCACCACTTCCAGTCTGGCTTGTCACTCACTCTATCGTTGCGTCTTTGTTCCGGGTAAATATGAGCACCCCCTGCTCTCCGTGGTGATCAGACTTCCACATCCCTCTATGTGTGCAGCACACGCAGCCTCGCACGCTGCACACTTGCCCCTCCCCTGCCCCCTACCACTGGCGAGCCTGCCCCCTCCTGCTCTCCCTGCACGGTCCAGAGTCATCTCTCAGAGACCCTCATGCTGGTCCTTGAGCCGGGCTCCTCAACAGTCACCAGCTTTGCTGACGTGAACTCTCATGTGAAGCCACTTCCAATGTGGATGCTCTCCTGGGTTCGGGGGCTGCGTGTCTCTCCCGGCTGAGGCCCCAGGAGATGACAAAGGCCTGAGGAGTGGCAGGGGCCCTCAGCAGAACGCAGGCTCCTAGGTCCCTCCCGGCTCGGTGGGGTGGGGGTGGGCCCTCAACTTACCTTTTTATCGAGTCTCTCAGGTGACAGGCTGCAATGGGGGAGAATGAGCAACCAGGGCGGGGAGCTCCAGACCCCGCCCGAGCGCAGCCCAGTGGGCGCCCGCCCCCTCAGGTCTCACTCATCCAGCCCGGCACACCACGCTTGGGGTTTTGGGCCATGCGCTGCCGGATGGTCCAGCCACGCTCCTGTCCTGAGCGGGGCTCGGTGAGCCTGGCCACACGCCTGGACACACGCATCGCTCAGGCTGCCCAAAACAGCAGTGCTGAGTCGCTGGGTCAGAGGCCACCAGGCCGAAGAAGAGGTCATCTGACCTGCAGACTCATGTGCCCACGTCCGGCCTCATTGCCCCGGGCAGGTGGGAGTCTTTGGGGTTCTCACTGGGCACACTTGTCATGCACCCTGACCCTGGGCTGGGGCCCCTGGGGCCACTCTGGCTCCAGCTCCGGCTGGTGCCCGCAGCCTCACCGTTAACTCTCTCTGCCCCCAATGTCATCTGTAAATGAGGTCCCTCTTCCATGAAACCAGCGCAGGTGGAATGAGGTGTGGGGAGGATGGGTCACCCGGCTGTGGACTGTGAAGCAGGTCGTCCAGTGTTCACGCAGCCCCAGCTCACAGCTTAGGCTGCAGACACTCAGGAGACTCTAGCCAAGATGTCCCAGGCCCCCAGTGGCCCTGAGCCCAGAGCCTGCTCTTTCTTCCTGAAGCGAAAGCTGGCTGGCTCCTCTTCCTGGAAGAGGAGGGGAGGGGGCTGAAGGGACTGACCAGGTCCTGGGTGGGCCTCACCGCACCAGGCAACATCGGGGAGCATCGCCTGCCTGGACCGCTGGGTGTGGGCATGGGGCAGGGGCTGACACAGAGCCCAGCCTCACCCCACATGCCCTGCCGTGCAGGGACGACGCAGAGGACAGGGGAGACCTCACTTTACCATGGCGACCTGTCTGCCAAAGACCAGCCCTGCCTGGGTGCCCAGCAGGAGCTTCTGGGGACATCACAGTCCGTTCAGCGCCCTGGTGCTTACCCCACACCTGCTGTGTCCAGAGCCCCTCCCCGCGCTGGACACAGGCCTGGGGAGCAGGCGTCCCGCGTGGGGCGGGGTGGGCGTGCTCAGCCAATGACAGAGCATGACCCCTCGCCTCCCAGGACAACACCGCCTGCTGGCAGCTCGTGGACGTCACCCTGCAGAGCCCCACTCAGCCACAGTGGTCACGTCCCACACCTGCTGCTCTCCAGAGGGGCGCTTCCCGGCTGGTAGAGCAGCCCCCGGCCCGGCACGGTGCCCTTACCTCCCGCCCAGCCTGCGCAGAAAGCCCCAGGTCCTAACCCCACGCCCACACCCATGGCCATGGACAGCACCCCACCTCTTCTAAAGCTCAGTTTTCTATCCTAGAAAAACAGATGGGGAAATGAGATTTGACTTTTATCACGGTCTTAAGGATAACAGAGCTGGATGTGGACGTCTGGGCACCACACTACAATGTGTCTGTTCTCAGAGCAAAGTGCTTTGTGCGCACGCCAGGCCCCCGGACACGACTCAGGACGAGCGTGAGCTCGGCCGGGACCTCCCCGGGGCTGCAGGGGCAGGGCGGCCAGGCCCCCAGAGCCAGCCCCCGCCCTCGCAGGCCTGGGCTCCAACCGGTGGCCGTGATAAGCAGGCCAGGCGCCAGCTGCCCGCCAGCCAGGGCGAGCGGACCTTGCCCCGGAGGCCTGTCGTGGCGGGGACGCCTGGCTGTCCTCGGAAGGGGCCCACCATGGCGGGCCTGCTGCGGCTCGTCCTGCTCAGCACCGCCCTGGGCGGCCTCCTGCGGCCGGCGGGGAGCGGTAAGTGGCCCTCGCCCTGCGGACTGCAGGTGGCCCTGAGGGAGGGGAGGGGAGGGTCTGGGCGATGCCCTTGAACTTTCTGAGTGGAGAGTGGGTGCACAGCCCCTGTGGAGGCTCGGCCTGGGATGCTGGCTGTGGTTTCAGCTTGGGGAGCTCAGGGCCAGGTGTGTGTCCCTGTGGGTGGGAAGTCGATCGGCGGGTCAGAGCAGAGGGAAATGTGGACAGAAAGAAAGGGGGAGAGACAGAGAGAAACAGGGGTGGCGGGGGAGGACGGGAGCCCGGGGGGGCAGGCAGCAGTAGGGAGAGGCAGGGAGGAGCCCCTCTGTCCAGGGGAGAAGAGGGGTCACAGGCAGAGGCAGAGAGGAGCCCTTCTGTCTGGAGGAGCAGAGGGGTTACAGGCAGAGGCAGGGAGGAGCCCCTCTGTCCAGGGAAGTAGAGGGCTTACAGGCAGAGGCAAGGAGGAGCCCCTCTGTCTGGGGGAGCAGAGGGGATCACAGGCAGAGAGGGGCTTCCAAGGCAGGGAAGAGACAAGGGCCAGTGCCAGCCCCTCAGGCTGGCTCTGCCCGGGAGGGGCTGCTCGACCTGAGACCTCACAGTGAGGGCTCTGGGCCTCCCAGGACCCAGGCCCGTCCTGGAGGCTGGAAAGCAGAGCGGAGAAGCAGCCCCAGACCTGCCTGCACACTTGCCTGCTGGGTGAGGCAGAAGTTCAGGAGCCCGGGAGGCTGGGAAGGAGGGAAGAGAGAGAAAGAGGCAAGCGGCATAGGACGGGGGCCACACAGGGGAAGGGGAGGTGCTGTATCTCCAAGCAACCGCTCGCTGGGGGAGAGGTCTGGAGTGTGGGGAGGGGCCCACAGAGAACAAGGCTGAGCCTGGCCCCACTAGGAAAACCAGCTGTCACTAAAAGAAGGGGGGATTTGGAAGAGGAAGTAGTTGGAGATAGGACAACCAAATGCTTGGGCGTTTCATACACTCTCTTAAATAACTCTAAGAGGGAGGGATTGTAACCCCACTCGCCAGTATCCAGTAGTCGGTGACCAAGATGTATTTGCCGCTTGAGACGGCTGCCTCTGCAGTCCTGCGTTTCAGTTTCTGACACACAGAGCTTGGCGCTCTGAGACTGGGGGGACAGTCACTGCGGGCCGAGTTGCAAACAGAGAGCTCAGGACGTGAGCTGGGACTAGAAATATATCAAATATATGACCCTGAGTCATCTGTCTTAGTGAGAGATGGAATTCTTCAGCAGAACAGCGGTAGAGAGCGTAGGCAGAGCACCAAGGGAAGGAGCCGAGGGCCTCCCCTGGAGAGAGGGCACAGCGGCGAGGCAGCAGACGGGCGGCCGCGTGGGGACGGCTGAGCACAGACACGCGGGGAGGACCAGGACCCCCGGGCCCCAGATGCTGTCACGGGCAGGTCACGACTCTTTTGTGAGTCATGAAATCAAGTTAGCCGTTTTTTAATGAAAATGGGACAGACTCAAGCAGAAAATTTTGTAACAGGTACTATTTTGGAGAAAATAATAGTCAAAGCAGCATTTCCTGAAACTTTTGTTTTGCTCATGGGTTTGTGTGTCCTGGCGCTTGGCGGGAACGCTCCAGGCACCATCTGACGCGCCGCTCCGGGAGGGCGTGCGTGGCCACGTGGCGAGCCTGTGAGAGCCTTGTCCTCCCGCCCCAGTGTTCCTGCCCCGGGACCAGGCCCACCGTGTCCTGCAGAGAGCCCGCAGGGCCAACTCGTTCTTGGAGGAGATGAAGCAGGGAAACCTGGAGCGGGAGTGCCGGGAGGAAGCCTGCTCGTTTGAGGAGGCCCGCGAGGTCTTTGAGAACATGGAGAAGACGGTGAGGGGCCGTGAGGCCAGGGTGCGGGGCCAGTGAAGCGCGAGGCGTTGGGTCTTGGAATGAGCTCTGGGGCCGGGCCGCACACAGGGTCCCCGGGTGCGCGCTCTTTACCCAGGCGTTTGCCATGACTCTTGGGGCCCAGGTCATCTCTTTAAGTAGTAAAGGTAGCTAATACCAGTAAACGCGCGTGGTCTGCCCTTCTCCTCAGCATCGCTCCCCCAACAGTCTTCCTTACTTCCTTGTAACTGCCGTCCATATAATTTTAAAGTGTTGAATTGTTAAGCTGCTTTGGCCATGCCCCACTGCCTCTGGGATCTTAATTTCCCAAGCAGGGACTGAACCTGCACCCTCGGCAGTGAAAGCTCATCCTGACCGCCAGACCACCAGGGACTTCCATAAGTAATCCACATGTTAAAGGAGAGGTCTCAAGTGAAGTCAGAAAATACTTTCAGCTGAACAAGGTGGATACACAGCAAAGTCTGTGGGAAGTCGCTAAATAGTGCTTATAGGGAAGTTTATAGAGTTACTCTGCTTACTGGGAAAGAAGTTCTCACAACGATACTTTAAGCTTCCATCTCAAGACACACACACAAAAAGGCAAACCCCAAAGAGGAGAAATCAGTAAAATTAAAGACATGCAAAATAATAGAGAAAATAAATAAAACTGACAAGATTTAACAAGATTGATAAAAAAGAATACAAATTATATCAAGACCGAAAGAGGGGACATTACTACAGGCCTTGTATATGTCAAAAGAATAATAAGTGAATACTAGAAAAATTCTATGCATGAATTTGGATGGAATTTGGACAGTTTGGAGGAAATGGACCAATTCCTCAAAACCCTGAATTACCAAAGCACATAGGATGACAGAGGTATCTGCAGATTCCACTTCTAGTTAAAACCCTTTGAATAGGAAACGTCAAGGCCCAGATGGGTTCAGTTCCCGGGTCATGAAGATGCCCTGGAGAAGGGATAGGCCACGCCCTCCGGTATCCTGGGCGTCCCGGGTGGCTCCGCTGGCAAAGAATCCGCCTGCAGTGCAGGTGACCTCAGTTCGATTCCTTGGTTGGAAAGATCCGCTAGAGAAGGGAAAGGCTCCCCACTCCAGTATCCTGGCCTGGAGAATTCCATGGCCTGTGAGTCCTTGGGATCACAAGGAGTGGGGCATGACTGAGCAGCTTTCCTCTCTCACCCAGTGTAATCCACCTAAGGAAGAACCCACATTGTGGAGCCAGCTGATACGGAGAAGCACCAGAAAGGATGCAACAGCCATTCATAGTTTCAAAGACTTTCACCAAATTACAACTAAAAAGAAACTTTTTCAACAAGACAAAGACTGTTAACAAGGAACCGTAGTGGAAGCTGAATGTTTTCCCTGGTATTGGAAGAAGGCAAGGATGTCCGCTGCCAATGCTCCTAATCCCTCACTGCACTGGGAGCCCTAGCCATGCGGAAGGTTTAACAATAAGTTAAGAAGAAGAAATAAAACTGTCCCTATTGGCCAGTGACCGGAGAAGGCAATGGCACCCCACTCCAGTACTCTTGCCTGGAAAATCCCATGGATGGAGGAGCCTGGTAGGCTGCAGTCCATGGGGTCGCTAAGAGTCGGACATGACTGAGCGACTTCCCTTTCACTTTTCACTTTCATGCATTGGAGAAGGAAATGGCAACCCACTCCAGTGTTCTTGCCTGGAGAATCCCAGGGATGGGGGAGCCTAGTGGGCTTCTGTCTATGGGGTCGCACAGAGTCGGACACGACTGAAGCGACTTAGCAGCAGCAGTAGCAGCATTGGCAGTGACATGATAACCCACATAGAAAATCCCATGGAATCGAAAAAAACTCCTAAAATGTATGTGTCTAGCAAGGTCGCAGAATACAAGGTCAGCACACAAATATTAATCATATTTCCGTGTAGTAGTAACACACACGCGTGTGTGCTCAGTCACGTCCAATTCTCTGCGGCTGGCCAGGCTCCTCTGTCCAAAGAACTTTCCAGGCAAGATTACTGGAGTGGGTGGGTTTCCATTTCCTTCTCCAAGTAATGTACAGTTAGAAACTAAAGATTAAAAAAAATTAATGCTACTTAGTATTGGCCCAGAGAAAAATACCCATGTGTAAACCTAACAAAGCATACACGATCTGTGTGCTGAAATCTGCAAGATGCTGTTGAAAGAGAGAGGACCTAAGTAAGTAGACATAGGCTGCTGTGGTTTGAAAGACAACATATTAAGTGACGGATTCCTCCCAGTTTGACAAATAGATTCAATGCAAACCCAACCTCCATCAGACTGAGACAAGTTCAGTCTAGAATGTGAATATGGGAAAGCAAAGGAATCAGAATGACTGAAACGGTTTTGAGAAAGAAGATAAAGTTGTAGGAATCACACTACCTGATTTAAAGATGTATTACAATGTTACATTACTCACAGAGATATTGATGTGCGGTGCTGGTAAAGCAATAAAGATGGATCAGTAGAACAGAATAGAAAGCCCGTAAATAGACCCACACAAATATGGCCAACTGATCTTTGACAAAGGTGCATACGCATTTCAGTGGAAAAAGAATTCTTTTTCAAAAATGGTATTGGAGTAATTGTACATCTATATGCAAAAAAAGGTCAGCTTTTTCTCACAACTACACAAAGTTAACTCAAAACAGATCACCTAGCTCTAAAGATAAAGCAGGAAATTTTCGGGAGAAAATGTTCACGACACAACGTCAGGCAAAAATTATTAGACATGGCACCGAAAGCATAATCCATGAAAGAAAATATAGATAAGTTGGACTTACTCTAAATTTAAAACTTTTGCTCTTGAAAACCATTGTTAACAGAATGAAGATACAGGCTGCTGGCTAAGAAAATATTTACAAATCTCATATCTGCCAAAAGATTTGCACTCAGACTTTATAAAGAACTCCCACAGCACAAGAGAAGAAAATAAGCAATCCAGTAAAATAGTGAGCAAAATATTTGAACAGACATTTAACTGAAGAGGATATGTGGATGGCAGATAAACGTCAGAGAAGATACTTGGTGTGATTAGGCTTTCCAGAAATGCAAATGAAACCCACAGTGAGACGCAGAGGCCCTGACAGGGAGCAGGTGCCGGGAGGCTGTGCAGCAGGCTCGGCTCCCCACTGCCTGTGGGGACGCAAACGCGACCGCCAGCCTGGAAATCAGGCTCTGAGCCAGCGGCCACATGGCTCCACAGTCTCGCTCCCGGATACTTACTGGAGAGGATTAAAAACCTTTTTTCACACAAAACCTGTATAGAAACATTTATAGCATCTCTGTTGATAATTGCCCCAAACGAGAAATAGTACAAAAGTCCTTTGTTTGGTGAATGGGTAAAACAGCCTGGTGCGCCTCGCGACAGAACGCTCAGTCAGTCCAGTCCAGTCGCTTAGTCGTGTCCGACTCTTTGCCACCCCGTGGACTGCAGCACGCCAGAGAACAGTCATACGCAATGCGACGGGAAGGAGCCCTCAGCACTGCAGGCGCTTGTCCTTGTGAATTTGTTGCAGAGTCTGAATGTGATGCATGAAGCTTCTGATCTGCTTCTGAATCTAAGTACTTGCTTTAGAGATTTCACTTCAATTGCTCCTGTTTCCGCAAAGCTTCTCCAAACTGAAATTAGTGAAAAGCAAACAAGCAGAACATATGGAAGCGTCTGCAGTTCCAGAAAAGTAATTTCGAATCACACTTGAAACAAATAATGTGAAACCTTGACTGTGTCACAGAACTGGTGATTTTGCTAGAATGAAAGCTAGAATAGTAAAGTTCGTATTACAAAGTGTTTTCCGGATGCAGTGTCCAATTGTTAGCAAGCAAGAAATGGATGCTAGGATAGGACAATTTATTATACCAACATGTATTTAAAAAAAAAAAAGTGTTTGAAGCCACAACTTTACAAATACAGGAGATCTGGGAATAGAATCCCTTTAAGACTGGATAGTTCTAGAGCAATCTGTCCCACAAAATGGTCTCTGTTTGGGAAATATGCTGTTCACTTGAGTTACCAGATTATGGCTGCTATTGGTATGGAATGCCTGTTTTCCCTAATGCACTTTAAAATCTTTTTTCCCTTTTAGAATGAATTCTGGAGTATATACAAAGGTGAGAACTTTTCTATTTT
The DNA here is from genome assembly GCA_006408695.1 of Aepyceros melampus. Taxonomy (NCBI): domain Eukaryota; kingdom Metazoa; phylum Chordata; class Mammalia; order Artiodactyla; family Bovidae; genus Aepyceros; species Aepyceros melampus. Next base: position 93,547 of record SJXQ01012219.1, read on the forward strand.
AATCCTAAGTGAGAAGGACTCATCAGGGTACTTAGCTGGGAGAGATTGTATTCAAATTTTGAAGATGTTTCCTGAGTTTCCTTTCCTTTCAGGTGTAAATTTTACTCATCTAAGACTTTTCCCTTCTGAGTGCTTCCTGAATAGTTACTGTCAAATAGTTTTTACAGTAACTTTATTTAATTCTAGTTTTGTTAATTATATACTTTTAAATCAGTTCATTCCCATCTGAGGATACCAAATTCCATGGCAAATTTTCAAAACCCAAGTATATTAGGTAGAAACAAAAAAAGAGAATCTGAAACATTGTGTCCTCTCATAAGGTAACCATCTTGATTTAATGCTTGTAGCATCTGAAGTGGTATGAGTTATAACTACGTTTCCATTCTGGTAACTGTGTTCAGATTTCTCTCAATGACAGCTGGACCTACCCCTGAATTACACTGTACACATGTACCAAGAAGGGCAGCGCCGTGTTAGCGCTGGGCAGGGGCTCGCTCTTCTCCTTTCACACCCAGACGTTTGGCTCATGCAACCAGACCCCCTGCCTGCTGATGCTCAGCCCAGAACAAGTGTCCGGCGGTCACCCAGCCTCCAGCCTCCTATTGCTGCACCCACTCCCCAGCCCAGGGCGCCTCTCCCTGATGTAACAATGTTGTCAGTGCTTGGAAAAGCACTGTCAAACGTCCCAGCAAGAATCGGAGTGCTCAGTCTAGCTAGATTTTCTAGCTAGATAAATGCCTTGTGTACTGTGGCCGCAAAGAAACGGCGGGTGACAAAGTCCAGACAGGACAACGTGTTTGCAGGAAAACAGGAAGAAGCCCAGGTTCACTCGAGTTACCTGGAAACGTGTGCCAAGGCCGGCATAGCGCGCTCGCTTCCCTGACGTGGGGCGCGGGCTGCGAGCGTCGGTCTCCAAGTGCTTCCTCTGCAGATGGAGACCAGTGTGAAGGCCACCCGTGCCTGAATCAGGGCCGCTGTAAGGACGGCATCGGGGACTACATCTGCACCTGTGCGGAAGGGTTTGAAGGCAAAAACTGCGAATTCTGTGAGTTCCTCTTGCCATGCCTTCCGGTCAGAGCTGCCTGGTGGGGGGGAGGGCAGGAGCCAGGCCCCAGGAGGCCCTGGGAGGCCACCGGCGGTCACCGTGGCTCAGCCTGGCTCCACAGGTTCTGCCACTGCAGCAGCAGAAAGCGCGTCAAGGCCCCGGGGTGGGGGACAGGGGACCCCAGGCAGGTCCCTGCTCCTCCGAGCAGCTGCAGAGTGAACATTCGCGCAGGGCGGGCCCCTTAATGTTGAACTGACGTCTCTCCTGCTTCCTGTGACTCTGGAAATTTGAGCAGTATCAGAGCTGAGCGCCCGGGATTGTCCAAATCCAGCGCACGTAACACTACATGGAAAAATCACTGCTTTTTCCTAATACAGGGATTACTTTTTAACAAAAATTAGGTTAACATTAGACCAGTTTTCCCTAAGGAGAAAGCTTTGCACATCTGCTTTTCGTTTCTGAACGTATAATCCTGAGAGCACACTCTCAGATTGGACACTTCAGAATTTCCCCAGCGGGAATATCAGTCATGCCTCTGCCCCTCTGCTGTCCAGGGCCACGCCCCGCCCGCCCATGCCCCACGCTCCAAACCGTTTGGCTGACCCAGGGGCTGGCGGGCATGTTTTCTGAAGGTTCTGTAACGTTTGCCCTGTGAGCGTCTTCTCATCAAAGCCCAGGGTGAAGTGTAAAGCCAGGTGCAGGGTGGCAGGGCTGATGGGTGTCAGGAGTCTGATGTCCAGCACACTGGAGCCCGGGTGATGCCCCTCCGCCTGGCTGTGAGGTGCCCTGTGCCCAGCGCCTCACGAGACCTGGGCGCTCTCCTGGGAGGTGTGTGGCCTCCACCCTTCACCAGCAGGTAAACAGGCTGCGGGCCTAAGTAACCTGCTCGGGTCATTCAGTCACGGCGGACGGCCCGCGGGAGCCGGCCTGAGTCCAGGAGCCCGCTGCCACACCTCCTCCCACCACACGGAGGCCGGACCCCAGGGCCTTTATGTGGCGAGGGAGAGAGGCCTCAGAGGGGACCCCGCAGCCCCGCCAGCCCTGCTCGAGTCCCACCTTCCTGGCCAGAGCCCCCCACCCCTCTGAGGGCTGAACCTGAGACCCTCTGCCCACAGGCCTTCCCCAGCAGCTTCCTGGGCCTCAGGAAGCTGGGCCCCCACCCCGCGGGAGGTGGTGCGAGGGACAGGGCCTGCGCAGGGTGCTGGCCTGGCCTCGGGGGCCCCCAGCCCACTGGCTGGGCAGCACCTC
>SJXQ01012219.1:99254-110122 GCA_006408695.1 Aepyceros melampus
ACACATCTCTTCTTCGGGGAGGCCCACTGCAGGCGGGGGCGGGGAGGAGGCCACTTAAGGGCAACGCTCCCCGGCGCCCACCCCTCCCCAGGCTCTGCTGGTCAACGAGGAGAACGAGGGTTTCTGCGGAGGCACCATCCTGAGTGAGTTCTACGTCCTCACGGCTGCCCACTGCCTGCAGCAGGCCAAGAGGTTCACAGTGAGGGTTGGTGAGTGCCGCCCATGCCCACAGCGCCCTCCTCCTGGTCAGACACTGGGACCGACAGACGCTGGAAACACAGGGAGTTAAAGCCCTGAAACCCTGGGCGGGGGGAGAAAGGGGAAGAAGGGGCCTCTCCTCCAGGAAGCCCGCCAGCACCCCAGTGGTCTGAGTGGCCAGTACATCCTGTCTGGGGGTTAATTCTGATCACCCCCCTTCTCCGCCGGGCCTCAGAGCTGCTCTGTGACCACACAGTGAAGCCATGGACGCGAGCCGTGTCTGCAATTCCTAACTTGCTATTTAAGTTCAGTTCAGTCACTCAGTCATGTCCGACTCTTTGCGACCCCGTGAATCGCAGCACGCCAGGCCTCCCTGTCCATCACCATCTCCCGAAGTTCACTCAGACTCACGTCCATCGAGTCAGTGATGCCATCCAGCCATCTCATCCTCTGTCGTCCCCTTCTCCTCCTGCCCCCAATCCCTCCCAGCATCAGAGTCTTTTCCAATGAGTCAACTCTTCACATGAGGTGGCCAAAGTACTGGAGCTTCAGCTTTAGCATCATTCCTTCCAAAGAAATCTCAGGGCTGATCTCCTTCAGAATGGACTGGTTGGATCTCCTTTCAGTCCAAGGGACTCTCAAGAGTCTTCTCCAACACCACAGTTCAAAAGCATCAATTCTTTGGCGCTCAGCCTTCTTCACAGTCCAACTCTCACATCCATACATGACCACAGGAAAAACCATAGCCTTGACTAGACTTGCTGGTTACATTGCCTTTTCATTACACATTTTACAAGTTTACCGGTGAATCTCATTTCGGTGATTTAGATGCTGTCAGCTCCACACGTCATCAGTGTTTGCAGTACTCGGGAGAGATTTTCCGTTATTTTCTTCATTCTGAGTCTGAGGATGGCACACAGGGGTTCTAACCCGTGCCCTCCTGGCCCCGGGGCCTGGGGGCATCTGGCAGGTCAGACCAGGTGGCTGGTCCCAACCCACGGGTGCACAAGGGGTCATGACCGCTGACACCAGCTGGGAAGCAGAAGGCTGTCTCCCCGCCTCGCGCTTCTCGCCTGTTTCACGTTATCTAGTGACCACATCAGAGAAGGCAATGGCAGCCCACTCCAGTCTTCTTGCCTGGAGAATCCCAGGGACAGGGGAGCCTGGTGGGCTGTCGTCCACGGGGTCGCGAAGAGTCGGACACGACTGAGCGATGTCCCTTTCACTTTTCACTTTCATGCATTGGAGAAGGCAATGGCATCCCACTCCAGTGTTCGTGCCTGGAGAATCCCAGGGATGGAGCAGCCTGGCGGGCCGCCGTCCACAGGGTCGCACAGAGTCAGACACGACTGAAGCGACTTAGCAGCAGCAGCAGCAGCAGGGACCACGCGCCAGTCTTTGAGCAGAAACTATCATGACTACTTTAAGGTGTCAGCGACGTGCTGGCCCTGCGCTGATGGCCCTGTCCCGTCCTCAGGTGACCGGAACACGGAGCAGGAGGAGGGCAACGAGATGGCGCACGAGGTGGAGATGACCGTCAAGCACAGCCGCTTCGTCAAGGAGACCTATGACTTCGACATCGCGGTGCTGAGGCTCAAGACGCCCATCCGGTTCCGCCGGAACGTGGCACCTGCCTGCCTGCCCGAGAAGGACTGGGCGGAGGCCACGCTGATGACCCAGAAGACGGGCATCGTCAGCGGCTTCGGGCGCACGCACGAGAAGGGCCGCCTGTCGTCCACACTCAAGATGCTGGAGGTGCCCTATGTGGACCGCAACACCTGCAAGCTGTCCAGCAGCTTCAGCATCACGCCCAACATGTTCTGCGCTGGCTACGACGCCCAGCCCGGGATGCCTGCCAGGGCGACAGCGGCGGCCCCCACGTCACCCGCTTCAGGGACACCTACTTCGTCACTGGCATCGTCAGCTGGGGCGAAGGGTGCGCGCGCAAGGGCAAGTTCGGCGTCTACACCAAGGTCTCCAACTTCCTCAAGTGGATCGGCAGGATCATGAAGGCCGGAGCGAGGGCCGCGGGCAGCCGCAGCCCCAGTGAAGCCACCGACGCCCAGACGGTCCCGCCCCCTGCTCCGTTCTGAGCGGACTCCCTCCCTGCCTGATTAGAGCTGTGTCCTCCCCTGAGTCTGGGTCTGTTCTTGCCCCACGGAAGCGGAAATAAGACTCCAGGGAGGAGTCTCCTGTCCCAGGCTGCCTCCTGTCCCCCGCTGGGAGTGTCCCTGGGACTCAGGAAGGAGCCTCAAAGCCTGTCCTGTCCCCAGTGCGTCTCTCTGTCCTCAGAGGCCTCAAGCTGCCATCCAGGCCGCTCAGGACTCTGCAGAGGATCTGGGAGCTGGGTTGGGGGCTGGTTCGGGTGGGGTCTCCCCTCATAGGCCCTTCCAGGAAAGGCAGGTGCCCTGGGAAGAGGGGCCCAGAGGGTTTCCTGTTGCAAGGATGTTTTGACGTCAACCTGTCGGCCAGTTCCTTACCGGCTTCAGCGTCGGGGCCCCCGGGCCCGGCCCCACAGACTCTGGGGTCCCGCACACATCCCCGGGGTGACTGTCCCAGCTGGGGCTCTGAAGTCCCGGGTCCAGGCAGCGTCCAGAGCACTAACCCGGCTCTGACGAGTCCCTGATGCCCCTCAGGGCCCCTCACGCTGAGCACATGCGGGGGGACTTCGAGAGGGGGCCCCTCCTCGAACAGTCACATCTCCAGGCCAAGCCCGCCCACCTGCACCAGCTCCAGGCCCTCAACCCAAACAGTCAGGAAAGTCAGACGTGCTTCTCAGAGACACGGTCACCTTAGCGGGGCCTGTTGTGTTTCCCGAGCCATTTGCCTTTTGCGAAACCCAACGAAGCAAAGTTCCAAAGTTCCATCCCAAGAGTCCACAGGGGTCACCAGACAGTTTTGTAAACAGGAGATATTGCAAGTTTGGAAAACCCAGTGGGAAGAGGCTTCCCAGAAATGGTCAAACCAGAGGGTTTGTTCCCAAGCGTCCCGCCTTGACCTCCGCAAAAGGAGGCCCCACAGAGAGGGCAGTGGAGGATCATAGGCCCTTCCAGGAAAGGCAGGTGCCCTGGGAAGAGGGGCCCAGAGGGTTTCCTGTTGCAAGGATGTTTTGACGTCGACCTGTCGGCCAGTTCCTTACCGGCTTCAGCGTCGGGGCCCCCGGGCCCGGCCCCACAGACTCTGGGGTCCCGCACACATCCCCGGGGTGACTGTCCCAGCTGGGGCTCTGAAGTCCCGGGTCCAGGCAGCGTCCAGAGCACTAACCCGGCTCTGACGAGTCCCTGATGCCCCTCAGGGCCCCTCACGCTGAGCACATGCGGGGGGACTTCGAGAGGGGGCCCCTCCTCGAACAGTCACATCTCCAGGCCAAGCCCGCCCACCTGCACCAGCTCCAGGCCCTCAACCCAAACAGTCAGGAAAGTCAGACGTGCTTCTCAGAGACACGGTCACCTTAGCGGGGCCTGTTGTGTTTCCCGAGCCATTTGCCTTTTGCGAAACCCAACGAAGCAAAGTTCCAAAGTTCCATCCCAAGAGTCCACAGGGGTCACCAGACAGTTTTGTAAACAGGAGATATTGCAAGTTTGGAAAACCCAGTGGGAAGAGGCTTCCCAGAAATGGTCAAACCAGAGGGTTTGTTCCCAAGCGTCCCGCCTTGACCTCCGCAAAAGGAGGCCCCACAGAGAGGGCAGTGGAGGCCAGGCTGGCGTGGTGGGGGCGGGGCTTCTGGGCAGAGTGAACCCAGGTTTCTCTGACAGTGGAGTTCAGAGTGAGTCCCGAGCCGGCTCGGGGACACCTGGTTCCCATCACGCTTGCGTCTCCCCCTGTCGGGGCTGAGCCCTCGGGTTAGCGGGCAGGGGGCTAGGCCCTGGGAAGGGAGGGCCCTCACCATCTGCAGGCCGAGACATCCCGACAGGAACTGGAGCGTCAGCGGGGGCTTCCTCGGCGTCATTGGGAGCACACTCTGGGCCTCACAGGGCTGACTCTGGGCCTGGGAGGACCTGCCTCCCGGTCTGAGCATCTCCCTCTGGAGGGAGACGAGGCTGGTCTCAAGGTGGACCCGAGCCAGGCCTGCGCCCCAGGACAGCTGGTCCGCCGGGCGTCTCTGAGGACGTCTCCTCTGGGATGGAGAGGAGCAGGAGCTGACGGAGAGGAAACGTGGGGCACCGAGTCTGACCACCCTCCCGAGAGTGGGGCGCCTTGACTGCACCCGCGGCCCCCGTGGGGCACACAGGAGCGCAGAGGGGTGCGGAGGGGCCCAGAGCCAGGGACTGGCACACGCAGGGGCCCTGAGNCTCATGATGTACTCTGCATAGAAGTTAAATAAGCAGTGTGACAATATACAGCCTTGACGTACTCCTTTTCCTGTTTGGAACCAGTCTGTTGTTCCATGCCCAGTTCTGACTGTTGCTTTCTGACCTGCATACAGATTTTTCAAGTGGCAGGTCAGGTGGTCTGGTATTCCCATCTCTCTCAGACTCAGCACTCCTCAAAAAACTCCCACACCTAACCTCTTATAATCCATATTTCAGTTAAAGGAATCACCATTCCTCCCGAACTCTCAGAACCATCTGTGATTTCATCTTTGACTTTAATTGTTCTTACCTCTGTGAATCAGGAGCTCAGAGAACAGTCCTCTAAATTTCATTGAGCTCATCCCCTCATAACTTCCTTATTAAAGAAAACAATGATTCTGACATGTGTCTAGTATTCTTACATTCATTCATATAATAAGGCAGACTATTCAAAACTATTACAAAAGGGGTATTGTGATGGAGACAGAGATCAGACTCAACTCTAAGTGTACCAAAGACAGATGGGGATTTTCAGCTCATGAGCAGAGTTGGCGGGTAGAGGAGGGAGGAGGCAGATGGAAATAACTAATCGGAGATATCAAGGGTGGAGAGGCTCTTGCTGAAGGCAGGCCAGGGTGACCAAATATCAAGGGTGAGAGACTCTCTCTAAATTGGCCTAGCAGGATTTTTACTAAAACTGGACTTCACAAGCATGGTACGGAAGTCCAAGATTGAAGCCTAGTTGAGAACAGGGATCAGAGAAGCATAAGTAAAGCTTAGTCAGAGACAGTGTCTTTGGCACTCTGCCCCCTTTTTGTCCAGGCTATTGTTATCTCTTTCCTTAACTGTTGTAGTAGTCTCCTACTATGAACGTTGCCTCTGGTTTCCAACCTGTAATATCATTCCTCCTCTTTCTAGCCAGAATGGTCTTTCTAAAATAAATATCGAAAGTCCCTCACCTTCTCAAAAATCGAAAGCCAATAGATTTCAATTGCCTAAATATATAATGCAATCTCCTTTACATGAAAAACAAGTGTTTCAACTTATTGAACACATACTATGTCTCAGGCCTTATGCTAAGCACTTGACAAACATCATACTTTACATAAATTAATCCTCAGTATAATCCCACAAAGTTGTTGCAATTATTATCCCCATTCTATAGGCGAGGAACTCAAAGCAGAGGGATTCATTAACTTGCCCAAAGTCACACATCAGTCACTTAGCAGCAAGTGGCAGTGCCCAATTTGAACCTGGGCCATCTGATCCAGTAACATATGGTTATATAGTTGCTCTCCCTCACCATCTGGTTTAATCGGTCTGTCCATCCTCACCACGATGATATTCCCCTACATACTGTCACCACTCTAGATACCCCAAACTAGTCACAATTTACTTCTTAAGGACACCTTATGTCCATCTTTCATGTTTCTTGGTCTTTATACATAATATCCATTCTGCCTAGAATGTGTTCTTTCATCTCCTGGACTTTAAGAATCTCTACTCATTCTCCCAGATCCAGCTCAAAAGTCATGACCAGTACTGCCCAGGCCTTCCAGTTAACTCATTCCCTCTTGGGTCAGATAATACTGCCTTCTACACAGAAGAGAATGTAAGGTCAATGAGCTTGTCTTCTTTACTCATTGCTATTTCTCTGGTATCTAGTCACAGGGCTTGACAGATGGTAGACAGTCAATAAATATGTGTGGAACAAATTAATTAAAAATACATTTCTCAGGAGACAGAAGGGAGCTCAACAGGGAGGGGTATATATGTAATTATATATATATATATATATATATGTAAGGATATATATGTATCCTACAACAGGATATATATGTAATTATGACTGATTCACATTGTTGTATGGCAGAAACCAGCACAATACTATAAAGCAATTATCTTCCAATTTAAAAAATTAAAAAATAAAATTATAAAACCACTTAGAACTCAAGAATTAGAGGTTTTTAAAAATACATTTCTCATAGTGTTTCTAATACTACTTTGAAATTTTTTCACATGGCTGTCACAAATTAATTAAAAATACATTTCTCAGGAGACAGAAGGGAGCTCAACAGGGAGGGGTATATATGTAATTATATATATATATATATATATATGTAAGGATATATATGTATCCTACAACAGGATATATATGTAATTATGACTGATTCACATTGTTGTATGGCAGAAACCAGCACAATACTATAAAGCAATTATCTTCCAATTTAAAAAATTAAAAAATAAAATTATAAAACCACTTAGAACTCAAGAATTAGAGGTTTTTAAAAATACATTTCTCATAGTGTTTCTAATACTACTTTGAAATTTTTTCACATGGCTGTCCCCATATGACACTGTAAGCACCTAGTGTGGAACCACATTTTATTATCACATCCATTATTCTTAATGTAGCAAGCATGTATTAAAAACTTATTAAAAGAATAAATGTCTGATATTCATACCATAGAGATGCCCTGGGATAAGGTTTCATGGTGCTAACAATTTTCTTATCAAAGCAAATATGCCTGAGGGAAAGAATAGAAGCTGCACTTTGGCAATTATCAGGTATTAGGACCACAGCAGAGATTGATTTGCCAGACTGATTTCTGTGACAACTGCCAGCAGGTGAGTACTTGGATAAGACAGAACACGGTGCAGTACAACAGGTCCACAACTACGGACACGGTTTGAGGTCCCTGAGCTGTCTGAGGGTTGCCTAAAGGCACTCAGTGTCTTGAGGAAGAAGAAAGGCCCGTGTACTTGTAAATGTCTCCACGTATAAGGTGTCTGAAAGTGGAGAGTGAAGCAGATGGTCAAATAAATTGGTTGCTAGTTGGATGAGGAAGATATTAGTTTGGAAAATTCACAGATGGAGAAATAGTCTCCTAAGGCTTTCCCATTCTGCACAGATAATTCTTACATGGAAACACAGACAGCATGCACTGAAGAACAGATACTAAGTGGTTATTCTGAATAAAGAGTGAAGTGTCTCCATTTTGCTTAGTGCTGGCTGTGGATAGGGCTTTCTGCCACGTTAGACTCTGCATATGGTGAGCACTCAGGCCTGTGATTATTGGCAAGGGCCCCAGACACTGCTTGAAACCAACAGGACCACTGATGCCATCCTCACTCCCTAGAAGGTGCCTATCAAAAAAAGCCCCCCCCCCCATGACATTTACATTCCTTAGTGAGTACCTGGAGTTCTTCGGCTAGGAGAAAGAAAATGGATGGACAAACTCAAGTTTCAGCCAGTTCAAGAATTAGATTTATCTGATTATAGAGTTTTTCATGTAGAGTTAAAACCACTTAATGGGTCTATTTTCAAAGCTTCTTTTCATTGATTTGAAGGAGAAGTACCTTTCTAAGGCTCTTTGCAAGATTTAACTTATTTATGTCTCAAGCAGGCTGCGGGATAAAGTTTCTGAAGAGAAAAGAAAGAAAGAAAATAACCACACAATTCACAGAGGCCTAAATAGATGGGCCAGAGAGTGAAAATTCAAGAAGTTGCAAGTTGTTGTATCAAAAAAGTTGGGTGCCTTACTTCTAGGCCACAGGGAACAAGAGCTAATCCCAAGTGCTCTGGGAAACAGAACCAGTCTTGCACCTCAGTGAAATGAGAGGCAGCTGAATGTCTTGCTGGTTTAATTTGAAGTCCAGGAAGCCCTTTCTTTCTTTTCTTCCCCCTACTCTGCTGCTGCTGCTGCTGCTAAGTCACTTCAGCTGTCTCCAACTCTGTGCGAGCCCATAGATGGCAGCCCACCAGGCTCCCCCATCCCTGGGATTCTCCAGGCAAGAACACTGGAGTGGGTTACCATTTCCTTCTCGAATCCATGAAAGTGAAAAGTGAAAGTGAAGTTGCTCAGTCGTGTCCAACTCTTAGCGACCCCATGGACTGCAGCCTACCAGGCTCCTCCATCCATGGGATTTTCCAGGCAAGAGTACTGGAGTGGGGTGCCATTGCCTTCTCTGTCTCCCTACTCTAGAGCTTTCAATTCCCATCATGACGGCTTGGGTTTTTCTTTGGGGTAAGGCACTCAAGTGAAATGGAAAAACCCCTGGGAGCCTGAAGACATTAACTTCTGATTAGATTTAACTACCTTAGCACTGATTCACTTAATTGCTACCAGGGGAACAGCCTAGGAAGAAGAGAGCAGGGTCTTGAAGGCACAGAATCAGATGTCAGAATCAAGGAAGGAAGAAGTTTAGAGCAGAGCTTGACGAGGATTTGGTGCAACCCTGATGAAAGAGAAAATGTTTCCAGGGCCATAAGCACTTTGCCAAGAGGCAGCAGCACTAGGGCCACCTAGAGGAAAGGTGAGGAAATACCATGGACCATAAAACAACCCTGCCATGTCCCAGTTTTTCAAATCTAACTCTGAAGGAAACCTTCCAAAGTGAGGTTGGCCCCTTCTCTTCACCCCCATAACTCCACAGTACTTCTTTTAAAACATATTTTTATTTGTGTTCACACAAAGGCATTGGAAGGCACTGCCAAACCAGAGGAAGAGAATCTATTAATCATCAGAAATAGGATGGGGAGGACACTTTGTCCTTCTCCTGAAAGAAGGCCTTGGATGTGGGATGCCACCACTCACAAAAGCTATGCTGTCAATATCAGTCAGGATCCCACACAGCCATGTGAGTGCAGCTCTGAACCTCTCCAGTGCAGCCCTGAGCCTCACCAAGGTCTCACAGGAAGTCTAGTGAGCTCTAGTCAAGGAGATCAGTTTCTATCCTTCTGGGGCAGGGACTGCCTCCCCCTGAACGAGGTCCCAGTGTGAAGCCTGAGGACCCTGTGTCCCTCCTCCCCATTAGTCACCATCACACTTGCTCACAGAATTTATCTGTCCCCTATAGAGCCACAGTCCTCTGCTTTCTGTGGTCCACTGGGGCCATTGCACTCTGCCCTCTGGAGGTCTGCTCTCCAGTCAACAGCATTTACTCTACCGTCTACATTTTCCCTTCTACCTTAGCATGGCTGAGAGGAAGCTACCCCACATCTGAGGTCAGAGGCAGAAGCCGGGAGGATCCCATGCCCAAGGGGCGGCAGTCAAGAGGAGTTACCCCACGTCCAAGGTCAGGGGCAATGGTCGAGAGTGCCAGGCTGCACTGCCCTAGGAACGGCCAAGAGGACCTACCCCACGTTCGAGGTCGGGGCGGCGGCTGGGAGGAGCCACCCTACTCCAAGGTCAGAGGTGGCGGCGAGGGTGCCAGGCTGCGACAGCACAGGAGCAGCTGAGAGGAGCTACCCCACGTCTAAGGTCAGGGGCATCAGCCAGGAGGAGCTACCCCAACCTCAAGGCCAGAGGCGGCAGCCGGGAGGAGCAACCCCACATCCAAGGAGTGGTGGCTGCGCAGGCACAGGAGGTCCTGTAGGAGCTATTCCACATTCAAGGTCAGAAGGGGTGGCAGTGAGGAGATATCCCTCGTCCAAGTTAAGGAGCAGTGGCTGTGCTTTGCTGGAGCAGCTGCAAAGAGATACCCCTTGCCCAAGGTAAGAGGAACCCAAGTAAGATGGTAGGTGTTGCAAGAGGGCATCAGAGGGCAGACACACGGAAACCATACTCACAGAAAACTAGTCAACCGGCAGGCCCGGCCTCCCCGCCCAGCCTGGCGCTGTGGACCCCGTGAGGCCTCCGGCCCTGCCCCGAGGGTCTGCTTTGGCCCCCTGCCCGGGGAGTGCGCTCTGCTCCCAGCTGTGTTCTGGTTTCTCCCAGGGCAGCCCCCGAGACCGGCTTGTCCTAAACAGCCCTGGGGCTCTGCACTCTGCCGGCTCTCATTCCCAGCAGCAGGCCTCGCCCGAGCGCTGCCGGCCCCGCTTCCGCCCCACGGGCCAGCACCGTGTCCCTCTGCCTCGGGCTTCCATTTCTCCGTCTTTCCCCCTCTCTGCTTTAAACAGAGGAACGCGGGCGTGGAGCCTGCAGGCAGGACCCTGACCGCGCGGACGCAGGCTCTTCCGAGGGCAGCCTGTCTCCGCGGGGCGGGCTCCCTGCCCCCACGCGGCTGCCCTGCGGGGAGCCGGCGGGGACTTTGCCCGGCGCTGACCATGGCTGGCTGCCTCCCGCCGCCGCTCGCCGTCCTGGGGCTCCTCACCCTCCTCGCCCCGCATGCCGCCCGGCCCACAGGTGGGTGCTCGAGGGCTTTCTCTGGGAGCCGAGGGGCCCCGGCAGGACCGGGGTGGTCTGCGCCCAGCTCGTGGTCTCAGTGCTGTTCGTGAGGAGTATGTCGGAAGTAACCGTGTCCTCTGAGGTCCCCAGGGGTCCAGACAGAGCTAGTCGCCAGGTCTGGGGCTCAGGACAGGCTGGGGCACAGCTTCCGGGAGCCCTGAGGGGACCCCAGCCCCTCCTCAGCCCCTGCCCAGGGCCCCTCCCCCCC